>JASDQU011025491.1:17727-27965 GCA_032191745.1 Picea mariana | reverse complement strand
TATAGATTAGTATATCATCAAAAAATACTCACACAAATTTTCGAAGGAAGGGCTTGAAAATAGAATTCATCAACCCTTGGAATGTGGAAGGTGCATTTGTAAGGCCAAAAGTCATGACCAAAAATTCATAATGGCCTTCATGAGCTCAAAATGTTGTTTTTGGGATATCTTCTTCCTTCATTCTAATATAATGATACCCTGAACGAAGATCCAACTTTGTGAAATAGATTTCTCCATGTAGTTCATCTAATAATTCATCAATGACGGGAATGGGAAACTTATCTTTAATAGTGATCTTGTTGAGCTCTCTATAATATGGACACATACGCCATGAGCCATCTTTCTTGAATACCATTACCATTGGTGTAGAGTAAGAATTTTGGCTAGGTATAATAATGCCAGCCTCTAACATTTCTTCAACCATGCACTCAATTTCACTCTTCTGGGCATAAGGGTATATGTATGGCCTAATGTTAGGAGGAACACTCCTAGGAATTAGGTGAATATCATGATCATGATTTCAATTGGGTGGAATACCTTTGGTAATATCTTCAAATACTTTGGAATGCTTATCAATGATCCCTTGGAGGTCTAGGGGAATAGATGGCTTAGATGTTTGAACATATAGTGAACATAGTTGTGAAATTACACATTGATGCCCCTTTTTAAATAATTTTGTCATGCCATTAGAGATTATCACCTTACTAAGTTTCCCTGTGATACCTCTTAACTCAATTTCTTTCCCTTCCAATGAAAATTTCATGAAAAGTTCTTGAAAATTAAAATCCATTGTTCCTAATGATTGTAACCATTGGATTCCTAGCACGACATCAACACCACCCATGGGTATAACAATCATTGTACTATTCATTACATATTCCCCCATAGTAATATTGATCTTATTGCATTTTCTTGAGCAATTGATATTTCCTCCATCTGCAATCATTACTTGAAACTCTGGTGTTGGATATACAAAGCAATTGAGAGCTTTGGCTAATTTATAGTGAATGAAATTATGAGTAATACCAGAATCAATTAAGACTGTTACCTTTTTATTTTTGATATATCCTTTGATATTGAGGGTTTGAGGAGTGCTAATTCTAGCCAATGCATTACACAATATTGTGGGAGTCAACTCTTCAGAAGAAATTGTGTCTACATTTTCATCTTGAGATGGTTCTTGTTCTTCTTCCTCTTCACAATCTATGTAGAAGAGTTTCTTCTCACCACACTTATGTCCTGTACTTGCTGTCACAATTAAAGCATAAAACTTTTGCTTTTCTTTCCTCCAATTGTTGAGGTGTCAACTTAGTAGGTTGAGGTGTTTTAGAAGAAGGAACATTATTCTCTCGATAGATGTTAGGAGTGGTCCTTCTAGTAGCCATAGCCATATTTTTACTTTCAACATTTCTTGCCACCCTAAATGCATTCTCCAATGATTTGGTTTCCCAAAGACGAACCTCATGTTGAATGTTATCCCTTAAATTTCCTATGAATACATCAATCAAGTGCTCATCTGAAATATCTGTTACCTTTATATTCAATCTTTCGAAGTTCTTAATGTGCTCTGTAACTGAACCCTTTTGCTTGAGATTTATCAATTAGCTAAAGAAGGTATTTCTCCTCTTATCCTCATAGTGTGCTATCATTTCTTCCATGAAAATTGTCCACGTGACGAGTGATTTGCGAGAACAAAGCCATTGATACCAAACAAATTGATTGGGTTCTAAATATAAAGAAGCAATCTCTACCTTTTGTGTATGTGGCACATTATGTAGATCAAATAATTTCTCCATCTGAAGTATCCATGTGATTGGGTCCTTGCCATCAAACTTTCTCATATCGATCTTAGGAAAGTTGTTGGTCTTCAACCCAAAGTTAGAGTTTCTCCATTCTCCATTCATTTTTCTTGTGTCCTCATCATGAATTTCATGGGATACATTTTTACTTTCAGGTGTCCTCTCTATTAGGAAAATTTTCAATCCTTCCATGATCTCCCCTTTTAAACCCTCCATCTTAGTATTTATTGCCTCCAACTTAGCTTCCGTTGAATCCATCATCTCTTGCAATTCATTTTTTGTTACTGTATTCTTTTGTAAATCATTTATGTCCCTACACATTTCTTCACCTTCATCAAGATTTCAAGTAGGATTTTCTGGAGGATTATTTGGTGTAGAAGTTCTCTTTTTTGGTGGCATGTTGTCCAAGTATCACTTTAAACCTTGATTTTGAGGTGGTTCTACTAGACAATCTTCCTTTTATTGTATCTCCAAAATTTCGACCCTTCTAAGTATGCAATTTTCCTTTTTGTAGTTATTTGATATTTCTTCTCTGCAATGCCATAGGTCTAATCAAAATTGGATGTGCCAAGTGGAATTTATGATAACTTCCCCACAACTTGTTGATTTTTGGCCTTTCTAGGATATCTCACTTGTATAGTGTTCCTCGCACAAAATAATTGATATAAAATTCTGAAATGCATACCAGAACTACTACAGACTATTCACTATCCAATGCAACTAGTCTCACTCAATTTGGATACTCTAGGAAGAAGTTATGATTTTTTTACCCGGAACACCTGCTTGAGACTAGTCAATAGGACTAGTCAAAAACCCTATCTCACATAGGGTGTATATACAAATGTAATATGACCCTGAATATGAAATTGTTACCACAGATACCTTACTAATTTATGTGAATATCCTCCAGATTTTAGGGTTTGAAACGTTACAAAAATATGTTTATAGTGAAAATCCCGCAATGACTCAGTTGAGGATGATTCCATAACCCTATATTACATATGTTGTATCTCCTGAAGTGTAAGGCCTCAGGAGATGGAATATTAACCCAACGTACCTTGATCCTTCTATTAATTATCCTCTGAGCCGTTCCTTCTGAAATGTTGTAGAAAAAAACTTATAGCAAAAATTCCAAGGTGTCTCAGATGTAGCAGTGAAACCCCAAGACCTTGAGCTCTAATACCATATGTTAAGAACGAAATATCGATATACCATAGAAAAACCTCATAATAAGTACTCAACACCTTTAAAAAGAGATAATTTCAGGTAATAATCCTCTTCGAGAGGAAACCTCCTTATACCCCACATAAAATGTCCAAATACAAGATGATTCCAAATGAAAATGTCTCGGTATATATAGGATACTAGGAGGTACAATTACAATTAATGGACTAAAGCTGACATAAATAAAATAACATTACTAATGTAATATGCCCCAAATAAGGGGTAATGAGCCACTATTTAGGGATTAACAACGTTCTACATCAGTGACATTATAAGTGTCTTTGATTGGAATAAAATGAACACTCTTTGTCAACTTATCAACTATAACAAGAATGGCATTGTGCCTCAACAATGTGAGTAGAAATCCCACAACAAAATCCATAGAAATGACTTCCCACTTGGACATAGAAACATCATGTCGTTGTAGGAGACCTGTCGGGTGGTGATGATCATCCTTCACTTGCTGACATCCAAGGAACTTGGCGACAAAATGGAATACATCATGCTTCATGCCTACCCAAAATAAAAGCTTCTTCATATCTACGTACATTTTCTTCACACCTAGATGTGCACAGTGAGGTGATCTATGGGATTCCTTGAGTATTATGATTCGAATATCCCCACCCTTGGGGATGTACATCCTTCCTTGGTATATCAACAATCCATCTTCCTCAACTCTATACCCTTCATACTTTGGCTCTAACTACCTGCCACTTTAAAGGGCTAAAGTAACCTTTAAATACCATCTCCAAGAAGTTGCCCCAACACTCGCTCCCTCATATTAACTTTTAAGGGCACCAAGGAGAAGATATGTGGTCTTCTACTTAGGGAATTCATGACCACATTCTCCTTTCCCTTTATATGTGAAATTCCAAAAATGTACTCACTCATAAACTCACTAGATTTCCTTTTCCTAGCATTGAGATCCCTTTGAGTGAAGAGATGCTTTAATATTTTATGCTTCACTTTGAGCTCAAAGCTTTGTCCCACTAGATAATGCCTCCAAATATTTAGAGTTAGCATTACAACTTCTAACTCTAAATCATGAGTAGCATATAGCTCCTCATGTTGTTTCAAATTTCTTGACACATATGCTATCACTCCCCCATCCTAGATTAGAACAAGCCCCAATCCTTGCTTTGAGGCATTAGTGCAGAATGTGAAGTCTTTTTCCATATCCTTCACTCGCGGAATTGGCGCACTGTTTCATAGCCTCTTAAGCTTGATGAATGAAATATCACAATCATATGTCCACTCATACCTAACCCCCTTACACTGCAAGGTGGTGATGGGTTTTGCAATATTCGAGAATCCTTTGACAAGCCTTCAATTATAGCCAGCTAGCCCCATAAACATTCTCACCTCATGAAAATTACTCAGCACTAGTCAATCCATTATGGCCTTCACATTTTCCTGGTCCACCGAAATTCCTTCACCAAATATGATATGACCTAAATAGTGAATCTTCTGCTGGAAGAAAGAGAACTTTGACAACTTGCCATACAACTTGCTCTCTTTAAGGCATGACAACACCAGTCACAATTGTTCCTCATGTTCTCTTTCATTATTGGAATAGATAAGGATATCATCAAGAAAGACCTGTACAAAGAGGTCTAAGTACTTTCAGAATACACCATTGACAAGGCTCATGAATATTGTTGGTGCATTGGTCAAACTGAAAGGAACTACAATGAACTGGTAATTCTCGAACTGATTTCAAAAGGAAGTTTTAGGAATATCACCTTCCTTAATCCTTAACTGGTGATACCTTGATCATAAACTAATTTTTGAGAAAAATGTTGCTCCTTTCATCTGGTCAAAGAGATCATCTATCAGTGGTATTGGGTACCTAATATTCACTATAGCATGGTTCAAGTCCCTATAATATATACATATTCACAAGGAACCATTCTTCTTCTTGACAAATATTACTGGTGCACCCCAAGGTGAAACATTGGGCCTTATCGGTAATAAGTCAAGTAGTTCCTTCAACTGCATCCGCAACTCACAAAGTTTTGGAGCTATCATCCTATACGATGTCTTGGAAATTGGCTCCACACCATGTTTTAGCTCAATGGTAAAATCAACCTCCCTCTCAAGAGGCAACCCAGACAACGTTTTTGGAAAAACATCCTTAAATTTTGAAAACATTGGATATTGATCTATAGAGGGTCCCTTCCCTTCATTAAGTACTTCCACTACAAATAATTGACAACCTTGTATCTTGCAACAGTTAACCTTCATTGTTGAGATAAATCATAGAGACACCTTTCTCTATATACCATGGATATCTACTGGCCTTCCTTCATCGTCTACGTAAAGTACCCTTTTCATGAAACAAATTACCATATCTCGATGGGATTCTAACCAGTCCATCCTAATTATTAGATCATAAGTCCCTGGGGAAGTGGCATACACCTTTAACCTAGTAGTACACACTCCCAGGTCTACAAGAAAATTATCAACTCTAGGTCCTACCGGTTGTTTCCCCCCTAAAACCATCTCGACTTGTTTAAAGTCATCGTGCTCATAGGTTGCCAACCCACACTTTTATAATCCACAAGGTGAAATGAAACTATATGTAGCACCAGAATAAAATAAAATTTTAACATTGACATGATTTAGCATATATGACCACTCCACCACCATGGATTGATGGTCTTCCTAGTGGTTATTAACTGCTACAAACATATGGTGGCTACTACTCCCTCTTCCCGTCCGGGCCTTTCCTTATCTATGTACAAATCATGATTGCAACTTTGGAAAGTCACACTGGTAATGGGTTCCCCCACACCCCCAAAAAGTAACATGAGATGGAACTTGCACACTTCCCTATGAAGGGATATGAAATGCATTCCTTCCCCTAGAACCCATGCCCCTACTAATTTCTCCCCGAGGAGGCTGTGGACATGCCTGTGTCATTGGTGATGAGTGGGATGTTGCACTTTCTTCCATTGAAATACATTTTGTGACTGCTCTAGGTGCTGCTCTATTTTCATAAGGAGGTGGCTTAGATATTCCTCCTGTAGAGAAGGTCTTGGGGGTCGTCCCCATGAATCCAAGATGCTATGGAATAGTTGATCTCATACCTTAGTTTAAGCTCATATTCTCTTTTGCGTAGCAAACATTTTCCATTGCTTATGCCACTGATGATGGTTTCCACATCTACACCATGGCCCTTATCTTAGGGTTTAACTCAAACACAAAACGTTCTGCTTGCCTATGATCGGTATCCATGTAGGAGAATTACTTTACTAACTCCATGAACCTAATTTTGGTCTCTTCCACAATACTATTTCCATAAAATAGAGCATGAAATGCTCCTACTTGTTGTTCCTCAGTAAGCAGGAAAATATTTCCTCGAGAACCTTTCCTCAAAAAATCCCATAAGACAATGTCTAGGGTAAGGTGCAACTATCTCTTCAGATTACCCCACCAGCTCAAGGCACTATCCCTCAACTGAAATATTGTTATCTTTGATTTTGATATGGAAACATAGTCTCTCAAGGAAAAACATCTTGACATTCCTTCCAACCATGCCTTTGCACGTTCACTTGCACGTCCCCCCAACAAACTTTGGGATTTTGATTTTTTGTAGTTCTCTTGTGATGTTCCTTGGTGGAGGCCATCCCTATAAGTCCCTCGACGCTTCCGGGTTGCCCACTCTAGATGGTGGGGGTTCCACTTTGACATCTGTTGACTGACATCCCTTTAATGTCTCATTAATAGCCTCTTAGGAGTGTAAAATGAGAGCTATATTGGGCGATGGTGGTGGCGGTACAGAAATCGGTGGTCCTCATGAAGATGCCCCCCACCTTGATTTCCCCGAGTCCTAACCATATTAACTGACTGAATATGCATTCAAACAATTTCTTATTAGAAATGTTTTAAGGCATTCAACATTTTACTCAACTTATACTTGCAATGTAGTCTTAGGCGTACGTTTCTTTATACTTGTCTTTAAAAAAACATTACTCCATAAGGTAAGTGGCTAAAGGTCGTGTTCAAAAGACTCTAATCTTGGTAACTTCATACAAGATTCCTAACAAATTTCTCGATGAGTTAGTTATGCCAGTGTTGCGGGTACTCACCCATTACCCTATAACTCACAACATTAAAGTGCGCCAACCCTCCCCTCTTATAACCCTTTAAGTCCTTATAGATCTTGAAATCGATCAAAGTTATTACATTATTTTGATATTATATTACCTCGAGGTAATAATAGTATTAAAGTAAAATTCCAAAAATTATCCAAATAAAATGTATATCCTAACTTTCATATGTACTTATACCCTTATATATAACCTTATAATATAATAACATATATTTTGTATCATGAACACATTTTTTTATTTGTTATTATTATTATTATATATATACGAGGACGTATAATCGTATCTAATTATAATCATCATTATATATAAAAAAAAATTATAACATAACAAAATAACTAATTAAAATAAACATAATTAAAAAAAATTAAAATATATAAAAGAAATGGTAGAGCATTTTTATATGGAGAACTATGGAGCATTTTTTTTATATAAGGTGATAAAATTTAAAATATATAAAAAATAAAATAAAATAAATAAACAATGAAATATTTTTTAATAGGGAGTAGGTGGCATGGAACCTCACATGAAGCCCACATGCCTACTGCTCCCCACTCAACAAAAACAACCCTACTCCTAACTTCTCATTTTGCCCCCCATCTGACTGGTCAACCTTGACTCTGCAACACAACCACCCTTTTTTTTTTCTTCTTATCCATCTTGTGGATGTAGCCCTGGTTCCATGCCTGGCCACCTAGAGGGTTCAACCATGGCTTCCAGGCCGGTCCTACGACCAATCTCTCTTCTTAGGGGAAACGAGTGGCTCAATCCGTGGGGTTTTTGAGCAATTCCTTGGCTTCATAGTCGTCCATGGTTGACCACCTGAAGGATGTGGTGATGGTCACCTATTCCTCAACATCGATTTTTTTTTCTACGCAAACATAGCGACTCAACACAATGAAGGAGCTGCCAAGAAAGGGTTTGATTGTGGCCAACGACATCTAAATCCTATGTGGTCATGTCCTCCATCCTAACGACTGTTCTAGTTGAAGTAGTTGGCCGGGGACTCAAGGTTTGAAGAGGGTTAAGTGGATGAGACTAGCCACAACCCTAGCTGATCCAAATGGATTGATCCAGATGGATATTGGTGGCCATCCACCTATTCCAACTGGCTCCCCGTGTCCATTTTTTTGTTCAACACGTCTTTTTGTACTGCTTTATAATTGTGAGTTCTACACTTCTGGGGCTGTCTAAAGCCTCACACATTCTCCAGGTGGATACAAGTGGCCTCTCACCTAATCCAACTAGCCTATTTTGTATGTTTTCATATTAGCACATCTTGTTGTACTTTCAGGCCTGTTTTGAGGCCCTAAACATTGTTTTTTTGAGTCACCACAGCCAGAATATAGACAGACTCAGAGTCTCAGGACGAAATGTGTATTTATCTGAAATACCTTTCCAATAGGATATCACGCACCTAAAATGGAGGTCGTATGCAAACTTTATGACCCTAGGAAGTTGAGGTACCAAATTACACCAACTTACCCATAGGTCCCACATGACTTTTGGCATTTTACCTTCTAGGGTTAGGTTTTTGTATGTCTATGGTTTTGGCATTCATGAGTTACTAAGATGAAAATGGCCCATGGAGGCTCATTGTAATCCATTCTACTTAGACGGATGCATGTAGCAGCCACATCTCTTCTCAGAGATAGCTACCACCATTCGAGCAATTTTTAGTTCTGCAATTTTATAGTTTCAGCCTATTTCATTATTTAATAGAATATATTGTTCACTAAATATTCATTTTTTTCTTCCTATCTCTTTGTTTATGGTATTCAGTATATAATCAGTTCATTCCTCTCCTATATCCAAATCAGTGGTATCAAAACCGTTTTCTCTTCATTTATTTTTATTCGTGCATGTCCTCGACAAGGTCTGGGTACAAGATGTTGGGACTTGAACCAATCGATCCATTACTAGATCGGTCATGCCCAGCCCGACAACAACCCATGGGATACAAAAATAAAGATGATGGAGAAGGAGATCCTATTAAAATGTTTCTCAAGGAATCCCTCGCATGATAAAGGAACAAAATGATGGACAACTTCACGTAGATCCTTCGACGGTTGCCCATGGGAGAAGCATCTTCATCAGGTGTCCATGCAACCCCCTTCAAGGTACATGTAAATTTTGATATTCCATTATTTGAAGGATTGATAGATGCAGATGCTCTAGATAAATGGTTAAATCTGCTCAAAGTATAGTTTTCAGTCCACAATTTCTTCGATCCAAAAAAGATCACTTTTGCACTCCTCAAGGTTGTTCCCCATGTTAAAGACTAGTGGGATACCTATTTGACCAAAGGGTCGTGGAGGAATCTGCAATTTTTTTGGTGGCCCCTACATGGGATTCCTTCTGGGACGCCATTAAAGAAAAGTACTACCATGTTGGAAGCTACGAGGACCAGTACATAAGATGCCCCACCCTATGTCAAGAAAGGGACTAGACAGTACCAGACTTCACCAATATTTTCCATACCCTCCACACCAAATTGGGTATCAAATATTATGAGCATCATCTGGTTCTCAAATACCGCAGATGTTTTCATAGATACATTCAAACAAAAATGGAGTTCTTGGACATTGCCTCATTGGGAACAACCTATAGATACGCTGTCAATATTGAAAAGAAATTTAAGCAGAAACAGAGAGAGTTTGGATCTGCAAACCCTTCATAGCTGAAACAGAGAAAAGGAAACCCCAACCGACATAGTAGGGGACCAAGTCATGATGGTCGCCCTCTGGACAATCTTTCCAAGCCGCAACATAAGAAGGTAAATGAGAATATGAAGAAGGACACGGGAAAATGGTGTGAGTACCATAAAATTCGTTGGCACAACACCAACGAATGTCGCTCCAAGTAGTCCCTCATGGTTCAGATGAAGGTGTCCAAGTAAGAGGTCGATTTTGATTCCAAGTCAAATTCTGAAGGAGGGAAGCAAATTATCAATGTTGAACCCAGTGCCACGGTCGATACCACCAAAGTCTGACCAAGTGAACTAGAAGAACCAGAGGAAGGGGAACACCTCTTTCGCTCACAGATGTGGGTCAAGGGGGCTCTAATTCACTTCATTGTCGAAAGCAGTAGTCAGAAGAAATTG
>JASDQU011025490.1:14294-45915 GCA_032191745.1 Picea mariana | reverse complement strand
GAGGGGATGAATCATCTCTATCTTCTACCATGGGCCATAAGACGACGGCTGGTTTTTCGTCTTGAAGGTTTACTGAGTCAGAGGGAGGCTGGGGAGACTCGGATTGTAGCAGCTTGGAGAGGGATCTTTTAAAATCTTCATTTTTTACTAGCTCTGAGAGGGGAACGGGGATCCTGATTTTCTGAATTTCATATTCAAAATTAAAGGATGGAAGGGTCTTAGGAGATTCCCTTACCTCAATGATAGGTTATTTGACTACTGGCAAAGCACTCTGAGCTCTTTTATCTTTAGTAGCAACTGCTGCAAATTTAATAGGTCTTTCTGCTATGAGGGACTGGTCTGGGCTGTCAAGTTCTCCTTCTTTCCTTTTTGACCTGAGATTGTATTTGTTAAAGGTGTGGCCGGCCCTTTCTTCTTTACCTAGCTCATGGATTTGAATTTTCATCAGGGATTTCTCATATGCAGACTGAGTCAAATGGGGAAAAGGAGGAGCTTCCTCAACACTGTGAATTTTAGGGTCGAATTCGTCTATCTCCTCTCCTTCCTCATGAGTAACCAGGTTATTTTGGAGAGGGGCTTGAATCCTTTGATATTCTCTGTCATTTTCCCTATATTCCCTTGGGAAGGCCTGTGTTCCATTGTTATTAGGTCTCCTGAAACCTCTATTATCAGTGTTCTAAGGATTTCTGTACATGGGCTTCCTTTCTAACTCCCACCTTTCAATCTTGGTAGCAATCGATTTTATTGTTCTAGTAGTCTCATCTGTCTGCTGGGGAAAGGGAGGGGAACTGGATGAGGAGGCTTTAGGCCTGTTCTTGGACATGTTTCTATCACCTATGCCCCTGAGTCGGTTGACATCCAATATGTTAGATTCTACCTCCACGACAACATCCTGCATGAGGGCCAGCTTAACAGCTCTTATCTCCCTCAGCAGTAGGCAGAAATCTGGATCAAAAGCGCTGGAGTAAGTGATCTTAGCAGAGGCTTGGGAGGGCTTTATCTCAGCAGGGATTCTATTGTACATTTTATTAAATCTCTTGGAGAAGTCGGAGACAGACTCTCCTTCCTTTCCCTTCAACGACCCAAACTCTGTCATGTAATACATGAAATCTTTTTTATCTCCCCATTGTCTCAAAACGGCATTGTCTAGTGCTTCAATTACATCAATAGATCTAGGAGGCAAGGCCTTGAACCATTTTCTAGCCTCCCCTTGGAGACTGTGGACAAAAATTCTCATCCATACATCCAAGTGCATAATAACATTATCATTCACGAAGGTATAAAAGGCTGCTAGATTCTCTTCAGCGGTTATGTCCCCCTCGCCTGTAAACTTGGGCAGCTGCTTGAGGTAACCATCTTCCGGGAGGGCATTGAGGGGCTGAGGTAACACAAGGGGAGCATACCTAGTGGCTATTATAGCTTCCATTCTGGTCATAGGGGGATTAACACCAGCCATAGGAATATTAGGTGGAGGAGAACTTGGAGGAGAAGGAGTTCACGAAGGGGCTGCGGGAAATGAGTCTTGAAGTGGAGTGGGAAACAAAAGCGGGTTCAAGGAAGAAGCTAACAAGCTCAAGTTAGCAGGCGCTCCTCCTTGTGTAGGAGTGGGGAAAACTTCTGTGGTCCTAGGTCTATGCCAAGGTACAACTTCAGAGGAGAGGGGAGTGACAAGGATTTCTCCCTCCAATCCCAGACCAGGAGGGGAAAACTCAGCAGGAACACTCCCAAAATTCAGGAAACGAGAAACTTCAGAAGACAGTCTGCCAGGAAACTGAGGTGGAGAGAATGGAGCTTCTACAAAAGGAGACTGCGGATTACCTGGTTTGGTGGTAGCTTCTCCTTCTTAGGCCTTTCCTTTCCCGCGAACTACCTCCTGATCAGCTCTGGGTGTAGCTAGAGGCAGCTAAGGATTGGACCGCGTGTGTCTGCCTCTGAAAGACACAATGGACGCGGAAAGTTCACCACAATAGATTCGTCACAATGGAGTCACCACAATGGAGTCGCCAGGTGCACAACAACAATCTTGATAATTCTGATATCTGATGCACCTTCAGAATCATTTGATCATTGTCGTTCAAACTCGGGGAAAATTTTCAACTTCGTCCCGGCAGCGGCGCCAGAAATGTTGGCGACGGAAGTCACTCCTGTATTGCTAACAGGAGAAAAGCCCGACGCCCATCAGTTTTATGTCACGGTTGTTCATAGATGGGCGATTGAATGGTGGGAAACTCAAAACAATAGCGTTCCAACACTGAAACTAGGCCATGTATGCGTGAGCGAGCGAGGTCTTGCGTAAACTTCAAACAATGAGCTGTAGTAAAGGGTGAACAGATGAAAGACTTGTATGAGAAGTGTGTGAAGATCTGTTATAAACAACAGGTTCCTAACAGATGGTAGAGGAAGGCATCTAAACATGGGATCGTCTTGCACTTAAACACCGAAAACCAGAGAACACAATAATGCCATGATAAATCATTTATCATAACAGAAATGCAACTATTCGCATGACTCAGTCAATCACAAACTCTCTTAGAATGAGATGAAAATAAGATGGAGTAAGAAGAACTGTCTGTCATAAAACAAGAAATCTCACATACAGATACATAAGCTGAAAACTAGAATAGCAGTTAAAACTTTACAATCGGGAGCTCTGCTCAACCATCGATGTTTTTAAAATACAAAAACTGAGTCTATATACTCAGGAAACTTCACCTCACAGAGGCGTGTACAGTCACTCAAAACCGGGTGTCCCTTCAGTCAAAATCATACTGATGTCTTCTTTCAAGCATCATATTAACTAAGCATGGCTCCTGTAAGGAGAGTAGATGAGTTATTAAGTGCTGGGCTAGCGTGCACAAAATTTTCTATTGAGTCGGGGAATTCGGCATGACTTTTCTGGGGAAATCGATACATGGGACCTCCTTGGGTAGACGACTTTCCAGAGCCTCCATTCCATCACTTAATGAATGAGTGGAAGTCTTAACCACCCGCACCTACCGTCATTTACTCTAGGCGAGAACAGTAAGGAGATCGGATGATGGCACCTGGAGGCTGCGATGATCCTCTCTACAACTGAACTCGGTGCCTCCGGCCTTCTTTATGCAGCTTCTTCTTTCCATCAAGTGACTATGGGCCGCGACCATATGCTTTCGGCGTTCACGAATGTGCAAGGACTAACCTTCACCAATTGGACTTGCGATGAGCAATATGCCGAGAAGGCTTAATGTAGCACCATGCATCCTACTGAGATCTGACGGCTTAGAACTTACCCGATACCTTTGTGGGCCCGGGTCTGGGACTTTCTCGGCATCTCATGCATCAGAACATAACAGAGTTTCTTTTTTCACCTTGGAGTCACGACGGGAGACACCGAGACGGCTCAACTTGTTTCCAGGTGTCTCCTTTGGATGAACGACTGAAAATGCTTCATGGATGTCACGGGCCCCAGCTTCTATGCTTTCGACGCTTCATGTCTCGCGGCTGGGAGGAGGATGGTCCTTATGTTTCAAAGTCATCATGGGTGAAAAGGTGAGGAGCCTTATCGCGCTCCACGTATCTCTGAAATATGACGGTCCCAAACTCATTCGACGTTGCAGTGGGCCCCAGGTTCCGAATGCTCTCGCTACTTCGCGAATCAGGATATGATGGAGCTTTTTTTTGCTTGTTGGAGCTGCGATGAGCGAGGCGCCGAGATGGTTCTATTTGCTGCCAGGTGTCCCCTCTGGATGGAAGGATGAGATCCTTTTGGCGTTATATAAGTGCTATCCATTGCACTAATTCTGGCACAACTCTGCTAACCGCGATTCCCCGCCGATCGTTGATCTGCTTTATACATAGATCCTGGCCGTTGATGACCTACTTTGCCCGCTCACTTGATTGGAAGTCGAAAAATGATATTTCTCCATGCTACGCTCGGGAGATTCTCGTGTAACGTGCAGACCCGAATTCTCTCTATCCCAAGACAAGAATTATCACTAACAGATACTTAAGCAGTTCGTGACCTGTGAATGTCGATACGGACTTGTGTTCCTTTACCACCTGCGTCTACTAATGATTTTTATAGGGTATCCTCTAAACATGCCTTTCTACTTTCATCGGAGCTTGTATAAGATGTTGAAAAAGTTTAAGAGGCACAAGGTTGACAACAGCCTGTTCCACCATGGGCTTATTAAGCTCATCATTGTTTATCGTTTGAGTTTGCATGGTGACAATTGGAAGGCTTTCATCACCTGTAATGGATTTGAAGAGACCGACCCTGTATAGGTTGATAAACCTATGGTGATTGAAACCAAGCCTGAACCGCCTGTACCCTTGCATCTCCTACTTCCTAAACCCTTGACCAACCCTACTCTCGACTTACCCGACACTATAACTAAGAGTGCAGAGGCCACTAAAAATCCTATGAGAAAAAAGCCTAAGGAAAACCTGACTGCAAATGCCAAAGGGAAAAGGAATGCCCGACTCATTTCGAGAATGGCCAGAAACAAACCAAAACCCTCTGCCGAGTCAGACCCTATCATCCTAAGTGAGGATTCTGATTCTGATATTGAGTGATTTTTGGCTAGCTAATATCCCTACTCGCAAGGTTTATGTCCTGAAACCTCTTATGATTTTGTATCAAACCTACTCCCCTGCCTAAAGGATGACCCTAACTACCCAGGTATTAAATTACCTCATGAAACCCTCGGTCATTTGTCCAAACCCTCGCCTGCTCTATCTAAACCCACACAGTCACCATGTGACCAATGTAGTTCATGGTTAGAATGATATTATATCGATGTTCCGATACTCCAATCAAGGATTCAATCATTGGAAGACCAGATTGTAGTCTTAACCAGTCAAAAGGCCAAGCTCCAAGCGACAGATAAAAAGTAAAAGACTACCGGCTCCATCCTGTGCAAAAATGTGGAATCAGCCACGACTGTTGTAAATTCCAAGCTAGCATAATCAAGCAGCCTCGTCGCTACACAGGTATGGTTCTGACATCGTTTTGTTTTGTAAATAATCTAGTTTGATATAATGATTTGAATTTAGCTTTTAAATAGTTTGATCACTTATCCAAATGCCTCTATCATTCGATGATCATCCTGTACATGGCTTCATTTTGATAAAAATAGAAGGAATTCCGATATATGATTTTCTCATAGATTTTTATTTGGATTGGAATGGTTATTCGTTTGGATTTCATTTGCTAAGTTTGTCTGAGTGAAATAACGAAAGTAATGGTGTGTTTTCAGTTCAGTTCATTTTGCGCCCTCTCCCAACAGGAAGTTTTTATGCTTAATTTAGAATACGATTTTGATCTGATTCGATCTCGTTATCATTTAGATGCTGTGTTTGAAAAATAATTTCGGGAGTGTAGTTGTTACGATGTGCTCTGTCATACGATTTTCCAAATCATGAATACCACTCTGTTTGATTTAAATTTGGAAATAACTACTCTGTTTTTATAAAAACAATGGTCTCATTAAACCTGTGCAACTATGCCCGAAACATAAAATGATTATGATTTACAATGAATATGATAAACTCAACCAATTAATTCGCTTGTTTGGATTGCTGTTAGTTAGATCATGTTAGGAATTGGATCTCGATTGTAATTGCTGTTGGTTTGATTTTCAATGTGTAAAAAATGAATTGGTCAAACCCAGTTGTAATTTGTTTTATTGGAACGATTCTGGTAAAGGAAAATCAATCTTGTTTGATCACTATGCAATGATAAACGATCGATAACAAACTCTGTTTGATTGATCCTTTTACGATGTTGTTATGAGTCAATTATGGTTTGATTTCGCTCACAATCTAAATCGCTTGCTATACAGTTATCATGATAATCCTGTTCGATTCGATTATTTCTCCTGTTGTTGAGACAAGTATAACGAAGTATTTGCGATTTGTTTTGTTTTCAATTAAATATCAAAACGATCTCATAACAGATGGATTCGGTTTGTTGAGAAACGATTACGATGCTGTTACATATGATTTCATTTACCCCACTTATGACAATAATTGAAACAAAGTATTGCTATCTCTGTATTCGGTTAAGTGATGTGGATCCTGTTGGTATAATTCTTTCAAACTAAATGATTCGTTTTCAGATAGTTCTTGGATGAAGATTAAATTTAATTCTTTAAAAAGATTTGAATTAATCTAAATTCTAATTATGTATCTTTATTTAGACTAGCTACAGAATCAAATGATTCTATAGCTAGTCTATAGAATTTATTTTTTATCATTTTATTAATAAAAGAGTCTTCTAACTTGTTTATTTTGGATCCTTTTCAGGTGAATTCGAATTGCATGGGATTTGATGGACAATTTAGAGGATTTTAGATGTTTATTTTTATTTTAGTCTCCTAGTTTAGACAACTTGGGGATATCTTCCCAGATTATGTAAACAGTTTGATAACTTCCACATGGAGGTTTTACCCTGTGGAAAAACTTATAAATACTTATTATTTTTGTAATAAGGGGCATCCTCATTCGTGGGAGAACAAGGATATGGAATTTTAATACAGATTGAGATAGAAATTGATGTTCTGCTACAGCTTTAGCTTTTCATAATATCAATCTTTTGTTTCGTGTTTATGTGTATCAATTTGCATTTGGTTAATGACTACTTTAGCTATCTTAGTCTTTTGAAAATGATATGATTTAATCAATATAATCCATATCTGATTTCTTCCAGTATTTAAAAAACATAGCAATTACTTGATTCAGTTTGTGAATGACAGATTTCTCTTCTTCATCAATTGAATTATTAAGTATAAGTTTTTGCATAACAGGTTTACCTAATTGCAGAGATTTATAAATCTTATAATTGTTATGATTTTTTATGTCTTGTTTGTCCTGTAAACGAAATCAAAGAGCATTGCAACTATCGTTTACAAGAAGCTTCTGGATTATTCGGTGCGAGTTTCCTTCCTCCGATATGCTAAAAAGTCATCATACACAGGACAAATCTGGAGCGTTTCCAGGTCAGCTTGTCATTTATTTGTTTAGTATATTTATTAGTAGCTTTGTTAGATAAATGTTTTAGTTTAGATTAGTAACTAGAATTAGTGTATTAGTAGTTTAGTTTAGTTAGTTTTCTGTTTTATTTCTTGTTTATAAAATTATAAAATCATCAAAAAATATCTGTTGTTGTCTTAGGGCAGAATATCAATGATTTTTTTCAAGTTTTATCAAATCTGTAAATCATAAACATTGTACATTTTGTAAATACGTTGTATCTCAGATAGTAGATTAGTTAGTTTGTTTAGTAGTTAGTTTTAATTAGATTAGTTAGTATTAGTTTGTTTTACTTATTGTTAGTTAGTTTAGTTAGTTTTAGTTAGTTTAGTTTAGATTAGTTTTCTTTTGTTAGGACCTTAGATCGGCTAACGGAGCCGCCAAACCCGTCAGGGTGGTTCATTCCAAACGGCTTGGGTTATTAGACAACCCCGGACCGTTTCCACTCTCTCAGTTGACGGACGATCAATTTTGCCTGTCAACACAGCCACCCCTGCCTCTACCTCAGGTGAGACTTCATCTGCTTCGCAGGTGTTGCCAAAAGGGTCGGTAGTTAGGGATTTGCTGGTGCGCTCTTGAGCGTTGAACCCTGGGTCTGCCCCTGTGCCAAAAAATGGTTCCGTTGCCGGGACCTGGAACTATGATTGTTGGGAACTGAAGAAGAAGAATCTTTGTGAAAAATAAGCTCTGTGCGTAGTTATGTTGCCCTAGTGTGCAATGTTCTGTTTGACTTGTGAAGCTTTGTGCCAAGAAATAAAGGTCAGATATGAAGAAGAGAGGTCATATTTGAAGAAAAAGAAGTCAGATTTGTGAAGAAAAAGGTAAGATTTGCAAGAAAAAGGTAAGATATGTAAGCTATGTGCTTTGATAAAGGTAAGAATAGTTAAAAGTCTTAGATCTAGAAGCTTTGTGCTCTGTAGAAGTAAGATGAGTGAAATTTTTTGTTTCTAAAGCATGGATCTAGGTATGTTTGATAGATTCTATCCTAGCTTCAAAACTAGGGCATTAATATATGAAATAAAGTTTGATATGAATAGATCTAATAAGTATAGTGATAGATATGTTATACCTATGCATAGAAATAATTTTGGGACTAACCAATGGATGCAGGATCCTAGAAAGAAATTTTTGCAGGCTAACCGTTATGATCCTAGCACACAGTACATGAAAAGTTGGGGATCATTGAAGAGAAAGAGAGGATTAACTCTTTGTTACAATTGCAGAAGGCCTGAACATCTTGCTAAGGAATGCCCTGGGCGAAGACCCAATTGTCTTTGTTGTAAGGCTATGGACCATGAAGTACTGGATTGCCCTAGAATGATTGCTAGACTTGAAAATATGAATATAGAGCAAGTAGGAGATCAAGAGACTTAGATTATAGAGGAAACACAGAAAAAATCAGAGAAACTATTGATGAAAATGCAAGAAACCATTAATGATCACAAAGACCTCAGCTTATTAGAAATCTTTAAGAAGAAAGAACAGATCGAAGTGAGAATAGGAGACTTCGACATTGACTGTGTTTTGGAAGAAGAAACACAGGTGAACATTATGACATAAGGAACCTGGAAAGATATAGGAAGACCTGACATGACCCCTTCATTAGGAGGAATAGGATTATTCAGAGGAAAGTTGGTAAACCTATGTGGAAAGCTCACTCGAATATCTATGAATGCTCTTGGAGCTTCGACAAAAGAAGATTTTGAGATTGTTAAGTTTGTGGAGGACACTGCCCCATTTACTATGTTACTTGGTAAACCTTGGATTGAGAAAGATCAAGCCAGAAAACAGGAAGCAGAAAAGGACCTAGAACAACAGAGACAAGAGTTAAGAGACTTCATGACTAGAAGGATCGTGCAGTTGATTGAAGAATGAGAGAACAAATCAAGGGTTCTTGACCCTAGGAACTTGGATGATGAAGTTGACAGAATGCTAGAAGAACCAAAGAGGACCAAAAAATATGTTGGACAAGTAATACCCGTGGATCTGAAGAAAGAATCTTAGCACTGCGAAGTTAACATGCCAAGAGAATAAAAGAATCAGAATGAAAAAATGATGACCAAGACAAAGCTCACTGGGAAGAAGGATAGAAAACTCATGATGAAGAAAGCAAATTTGGAGAAATTATAGAACGTTCCAGAAGAAACCCCGCAGAAGGAAAGCATGCAGAATTTGAGCTTTTCCGGGATAGCAGAACAATGACATATGGCACTTCACCATGTCGAAGTAATATAACCATTAGAAGATGATATACCTTTTCTGCTGATGGCCTGAATGACTCAAAAGAAAGTTATGACCTGTTACCTGACCATTAGACTATGCCATAACAGATAGATCAAGAGTTAATGGACCCTCCTATCCATTGCAAGCAGTCCGTTACAACTTTACTTACTTATTCTGTCGCGCATGCCCAGAAGTCACTTTTTCCAATTGAGAACTTGAGCTCACAGAATACCCGCATTGTGGAATAGTGACTACCCTGCCTTGCTCTCTACGTGATTACGGTACCTTCATCCCATTGACAACTTGAGAAAGTGATCCTGAGATTACATGTCCAACGAGCTTAGTGTAACAGAAGAATCAGTGAGAGAAGTACTTGCTAGATTAAGAATCGAAAGAGTTATGTTAGAAAGAGGAATGTCCACCAGAGTCCAAGCCTCATCGTCAAGAGAAGTAGAAGATTCTCCATCCACTGCTCGAGCTGGACCATCCCGATAGACTGTCGAGAAACGTACTAAACATAGAGATGACATTGCGAATGCCAAACTAATCTCGAGCATCTTTCCCTCTTACATACCTCCTCTGAAAGGTGAAATCAACCGTGACAGTGTTCCCCGAGATTATGACTATCCTATGATCACTGCGTACCTACCGAAGGGTGTGTGCATAGTTCGCACTGAGAAGACCAAGCTCACAGCATTGAATTTTTGCGACTTCAACCTTGGTGACCGGAAATCCTACAATATGCTTTCCCCACACAAGTATCTGATGATGACAAAGGGGAAGAATTCCAAGATCGTCCCCCAACAATGGAAGATGAACCTCGCACAATCCACCTTACTCAATGTAATGAATATTCCACACTTTGGCATGCACCAGGAGGTGAACGCTTGCGTAAAATTGCTACTAGCGAGATACCATGGAGGATATCTCTGGTTGAACTAGCGTATAACAATTGATCTAGCGTTGATCAATCAGATCACCGGGCTAAGCATGCAGGGCCCTGACCCGCAAGACTATTACCCTGGAAAGACAATGGATCACGCTCTTTCACAGAAGATTAAAGAGGCCTATGGAAATGTTGAAAAAGGCACATGTGGTTACAAGGTAACCTCTATTGACAGTTGCGCAGTGCACCTCACTTGTCATATGATCATAGGAAAGTTAGTCCGCAAGAATAGAATGATGCAAGTATCTGAGTTTGTAGTTGATCTTGCAGGAAAATGCGTAGAAGGAGTCCAAATGAATTGGTCGAAGTACTTAGCAGATCAAATCGAATTGGATTGTAGAGAAGCGCAAGACCAAGGATATGAGTTCCACTTTAGCTGGCTTCTCATCCTGATCGCCTTCATAGCATGAGAGATGTCGAAGGATGCCATTTTTCCTAAAACCCTACCGTTTGAACCATTGGATGCAAAGTTTAGTACATTATGGTACACGACAGATATGAAAAAGAAATGGTAGTTGAATACCCTCTTTCAAAAATACTACATCCAGTTGAAAATTGCGATACAAGCCACACCTCGTATTACTCTGAACGCACTCCATAGATTCAGACCCTTAATGAAGTTCAGAGCAGACCGCCACTTCATATACCTAACTCCACGCACTGATGAGCACCAGGAACAAATGCAATCCTATTATAAACTGACAGAAGAAGACCTTGAAGAGATCACCAAGGAATGGTTGGCGAACCTCCTTGTTGCAACAGATCTAGCAGATATTTCAGATATCAGCAGCCCAAAAGCTGCGCAGAACACACCTGGGTCCAGTAAGACGCAGGAGACAAATAAGACAAAGGAGACGAAGAAAGATGAAGAGGTTCAATATGTGGATAGCCGCTCTGTAAGGACAACTTCTGTCACACCAGATGATGAAGGTAATGACAAAGACCTAGAATAAGTTGAACAAAAACCAGACGATGAAGTCAAAGTCTAAAGAAAAGAAAAGGGCCACCTTTGAAGTCTTCCGTTAAGAAGAAAGACAAAGCGATCATGACCAAGATGAAGACCACGCTCAATCCAGATGACTTCATATTTCTCCTTATGACTTTGAATGAAGCTATAGAAGATATCACAGAAAAGAAGGAGGCCAAGAAAGAAACAATGTAAAACAAAATTGAAACCGATCTCTGAGGAGTGCAACGATCACTTCAGTCTAGCCACGCAACACCTACAATGCCTCTGCTAGAAGGAAAAATAGAAGAGGGAGATGAATCAGTTCAACTCCATAAGATCTCCGACATAGTTGAAGTTCGTCTTCGAAACACAGAAGAAGCAACAACGCAGGTTACATAGGCCTTATAGAAAGCACAGGTGGAAATCATAGAGCAATGTTGAGCTGCACAACAAGAGAAGGATGCCATCCTAGAGAAATTTGAAGAAGATAGAGCGAAAATACAGAAAGAAAAGGAGCAGCTTATCACAAAGAAGATCAGGATCGAAGAAGTAGTCAATAGAGAATTTCGATTTGTGAATGGATTAGAACAGGAGGCAAAATAACCCATAGAACGCCAAGTAATGAAGCTTGTTGAAGTCATTCAACAACTGCAACAAAGAGTAGTAGAACTAGAGCTCCAATCTATACCGAGTACTCCACAAGAAGAACGTGACCAACAAGAAGTGAATGCCCGAAGTACAATAGAAAGGATTAAGGCACTCATTGAAGAATGTAAGAAATTAAGTAGAAGAAGTGCGCAGATACATGAGAACCTATCCGAGAACCCTGAATTGCATAAATTGGAGTCACAGCTCCAGGAGGCGAAGTACCAAGCCGAGAAGTTACAGGTACAACTAAAGGCCCTACCGACCATAGAGAAAATGAAGAGGTCCCACTAACAATGCGTCGTGTAGCAAGAGATTCATATGATCCAGAGCAAGGTCATGGAAGTGATGCAACAACTTCAACCTTTGTAGGATAGGGCATGTCAACTATTATTAGAGATTGAGAGCCAAGGAATAGAACTGGAATAGGTCATGAACAAAATAGAGTAGTGCTTAAAAGGACCAGTTAGCAATGCACTTATTTAGGAGTTTGTCGAGCAAGTAGCAGTAGCAAAGAAATAGGTCAAAGTAGCTCGAGCGAAGCTCAAGGCCTTCTAGGCAGAGTTACCCAGAGAAGAGTGACTTGGGACGAGTCACAAGTGAGTGTTGGGGGCCTGTTGGCCCTTGACCAAGTTTTGAGGAATACTTGGTCATAGTTGACCATTTGGTACTTCGACTACCTGTCGAAGATAGAGCGCATGGCGAAGCAGAGATCACGAGATCTCGCCACCTTTTGTGGAACCTTTTTGTTTTTTTTGGGAATATTGTAATGGGAAAGGGATGTCAGCCCTTGTTTAGGACTTTTTCTATGTATAAATAGAGGTCTAGGCCATGTAAGAAAGGGGGCCCTGTCTAGTCGATGACTTAGTGCACAAGTTGGATCCATGTGATCAGAAGTCTGTGTGACTGTAAGAGCTCTGTGCATGTTGTAATAAGTGCTGAGTGAACAGAGTGTGAGAAGGCTTAGTGCTTGGATCTACCTGGGGAAAGAGGATCTAGCAAGCTGCGTAGATCTCTTGTCCTATGTAGGGTAGGATATTGAAGGCTTAGTGCTAGTATCAGGATCTGTGTGATCAAGTATCATAAGGATTTATGCATTTTGTGTAAGACTTATGGAGCTGAGTGCAAGTCTCTGCGAGAGACTGTAGAAGGCTTTGTGCTGAGTGCAAGAAAGAGGGATCTAGTGAGCTGTACAGATCCTCTGTCCCATGCGAAGTAAGGGTCATTGAAGCTTTGTGCTGTAACTGCTTGACCAAGATAATATAAATAAGCCTTTGTGGGCGTAGCCCCAGGGTGGGGTGAACCATGGTAACTTTGTGTATTGTGCTGATGTGTTTGTCTGTCTCTTGCTAAGTGCTATGATATGTTCAGATAGATCTATTGATGCTTTGTGCTTATGAGATATGAATGAATGATAGATATGATACATAAGATGCTAAGTTCTTATTCTATTGAGTATAACCTGTTTATCATTGCTAAGTGATAGATCTGAGTAATTACTGTGGTGCTTTGTGCTTTCTGCGAAGTGTATTAATGAATGTATGTTAGGAAATAACTGATGCTAAGTGCGCTGTAATCAAGATAATCACAGATCTATGTCCCATCTAAGGTTGTAGATACCTGATTCCTGCAACCACCCCTGCCTCTACCTCGGGTGACACTTCATCTGCTTCGCAGGTGTTGCCAAAAGGGCCAATAGTTAGGGATTTTTTGGTGTGCTCTTGAGCATTGAACCCTGGGTATACCCCTATGCCAACAGGAGTGATGGAAATTGTTCAGTCGCATGGTATTTGGCACAGATGGTGCAAATCTGAACCACATCCAAAGGACACTCCCTCAAATCATGTTTCCTTCTGCATCGTGGACAAAATATGGCCAATGACTGCTCCGCTTCAACTTGTTTCTGTTTAACCTATAGAACATCCAATTGTGTATTCAGGGTACTCAAAATGTCTGTTTTAAAATTTTCTATAAGATTACCAACTTCTGCTTGGGTGACACCCCAGCTAATAATGTTACTACTTCTGGTGATGGGAGCCCATATTCCCGATCTGGTTCGTGTACTTCCATGTGAACACCTGATGCACAATTGGACAATGTCATCATATGTTTCTTGATAAATATCACCTTTTCCCATTAAATTCAATGTGTCTACCCATTCATCCTTCATACCTTTAATTATAGTGGCTTTAAGTGCCTCACCTGGTACTATAAGACGATCTCTGCAAATTATATTGAAATCTCTCAACATATTCTTCTAGTCTTTCACTTTCTTTTGCAGTCATTTTAAAGATTTCATCCTTTAAATCCCTGGTTCTATAGTAATCTTGATATTTTGTAAGGAAGGCTTGTTTCATTTCATCCCATTAATTTATAGTTCCTCCTCCTATACCAATAAACCATCGTAAAGATTCTCCTTTTAGGGTGGAAGGAAATAGCTTCAATTTCTAAGGTTCAAAGGTGTAGTCATAACCTCTACACATGACATCAAACTCGAATAAGAATGCGTCAGGGTCCTCTGAGATCAATCCATTGAAGGTTGGAATATTTTTTAGTGGAATGTATTTCATTGGGGCATTAGAAATCGAATCAACTATAGGATATTCCAAGGTGGAAGTTTGGGGTCGCGACTAATTTTGTTGTGCCATCTAGTCGAAAATGTGCCAATAATCCTTAGGGATTTCTTGGTTTGGGTGTTCTATTCATGATGATTGATTACTTGGTCCCTTAGGAAATTTAATCACGCTACCTTTATCTGGTATTTCAAATGTTCCTTCTCCTACCAGAATCACAAGAGATCCAAGTTTAGGTGGTGGTGGGTTTGCCTCAACAATTCCACTGGTTTCCCCTTCTCCTTCTTTCAAATTACAAGAATATCCCTCATCTAAAGGGCTGATAAGTGGAGTATGTGTCTTTTAGAAACTTTTTTCAGTCCCTTCAGTTCCTCTATGAACCTCAGCATGAGCTGCAGTTGGTGAATTTTCTACTTGAGGGATTTGGGTAGAACCTTTTCGAGGTCCAATCGAGGCTTGAGATTCAACTTTTTGGATGATTTAGTCTATGAAAGTTCTTCTTCCAGGGGGCACCGAGCCCTGGGATTTTGTAGTTTTTGGTGGGGGTTTTAATTTTTCAGGTTCTTTCTTCTTATTCATACACACAGGCACAAATTCTACAACCTCTATGCATCAACCAAAGGTAGTTGTTGGTACAAGAATTTTACTTGTTGCCTACATAGGTTCTTACCTTCCATTTTCAATACCTCATCCTCAAATATGCAACCTATGCAACCTTTGACATTATCCCTGACAACATTGCCAAAATGTTTGGTTCTAAATATGTCCTAAAAACAACCTTAGCCTGACATTAATTTATCAACCGAGGATTCGTCTTTTCTTTCAAGAATATCAGAAAAGTCTATGCAAATAGTCATAGAGATTTAAATCATGTAGATAATTTAACTAAACTAAATCCGAGTCAATCTAAGCTACTGCAATAATCAAGTTCTTACTCATTCATTAAAAACTCTAAAACTGATAACTCGCTCAACAAAATTGTAATTCAATCAATAACACACAACAAATTCATTAATCTAAGAAACACAAATCTAATCTGTGAAAACTCTTAATGAATCAATCTTTCAATGATTATTTCACCGACTGGAAAGAACAACGATATACTGTATATTTAAGAAACAAAAACAAATGTGATTTAAACGAAAGGAACAACAATTGAGAATTAAACGAAAGGAACATCAAATGAGAATTTGATAAAAGGAATAATGTATTAAAAAATGAAAGGAATCCACAAGCGATAAACTAACAAAAATTGGAACTCGAACAACAATCGATAACCTTTAAATGAAGCATCCATCCTCTGCAAATGAACAACATAACTAATTCATAAAAGAATCAACACACTCACAAATTTATCTTAATTGTTTCAAGGAAATTTAAATGACAGAACTGAAATAGAATTGACACAATTACCGATGAGACAGTAACTCCTTCCGACTGGGCCCACGGTCTTTAGAAGGTACTGCTACGAAAAATGCAGTACTCAAATATGATCAAAACGCTCAATGCTTTCATTAACTCCATAAATGGTGAATCATTTGCAAAGGACTGCTGTACATAACACTTCAAAGATATGAATGTTTGATTGAATTTCTTAGATTATGTCTCAATTGTTCATCACCCTCTATATATTACAATGAAATAAGTAAATTAAGCTATCCTGAGGATCGAGAGATCCTTAGGATTACTTTTACTATTTATGAAGATTACAAAATAAAGAGTCAATCTTCTTCTAAACCGCTTTATGCCTGATTCCTTCGATCTTCAATAGCTTATGTATCTTAAGAATCTCTTTAATTGTCTTGAGGTAACAACAATTGTCCATTTTCTGCATAAAATCACAACAATTCAAACCAAACTTAAGAAAATATCTAATATTATTCAATAATATTTCTAAAAGACTTTTTGATCATTTTCTTTCCTAATTACTTCTAATTAATAGAAAAGTCAATCGAGAATATATCATAAACCATGGTAATAAGGAGGATATTTGTACCTTTTTCTCAACTCAACACTTACCACTCATCAAACACTTATGAGTCTAATTGGCCCTCTTAGGTAGGTTTGGTTCCTGCTGTTGAGTTAAATGGATCTTAGACCCCCCAATAGAATTGACGCTAGAAGGAGACCATGACGAATTCATGGCTAATAATATTTCTGATAATATATTCTGCATAGTCTATAGATTCATAACGACCCACATGCATGGATAGTCACTCTCAAGAAAACCCACATATAGAGAGTACTCCGGGTATGAGTAACTCACCTCAACACAAAGAGGAAGAACACCTATACCCTAAAATACCTTACACTCTTCCCCATGAAGAGTTGAATAAGTTCAAAATAATCGCTAGAGCTTATACCCGACATATAAGAGCATTACCTCAAGCTCCTTTACTTCCTCGAAGAAAACAAATAAGCAGACCAATTATTGATAGCCCTAACCAGGTATTCATTCACATGGTAGAATATTTGATATATTTTTCTCTCACAGAGATTGAATAACCCCTTAATCTAATACCTGAAACACTAGCTAGTAATTACTCCGAACCTAGTGATTTTGAATCTAAATAGGAAGGATCTAACTCATATCACTTAGGTTCCGAATCATAAGATATGGAATATAATAACGATAACAATGGAGAAAGGGGGATAAACCCAAAGATAACCAACCATGGTTAGCAATAGATGCTCTGGCAATTCCAGGATGGATGCATAACCTACCTAGACATCCAGAAAAAATTCTTCCTAAATTTGACCCCGAAACAACTGGATTTCCTGAGGACCATATTAAGAAGTTCATATTAGCCATAAGGTTGATGAATTTGCAACACGAAGATGTAGTGTGTAGAATTTTCCCTTACACCTTTGAAAATTCAACCTCGACTTGGTATCTCAACTTACCAGTTGGTTCCATAACTAGCTGGACAAAGTTTCAAAGGGATTTATTGGAAAAATTTGTTGAATAAACTACTGTAGAAGCTTTAATGGATGAAATTTTCGCCGCCACTATGGGTCCTAAAGAAAAGGTTAAAGATTTAAACCAAAGGTTCACCACCATTTTGAACAAGTTCTAACCCAAGGCTAAACCTACCCGGGAGTTGCAAATTGAGGTATACGCTATTTCTCTCCCAACTTCTATTTCCATGTTCGTAAAAAGGGTTGCCAAGCATACCCTAGCCAAAAATTTCGAAGAAACTAAAACAATTGAATTCCAAATGAAAGGATGCAAAGAAGGTCAGATCTCACTAATTAAAAAGGAAACCCAACCTATACCTAAGAGAGGAATTTCGTTAAAAATACCCCCAGTAAAACAAACATAACAAGGCCCTAAGAAAGAGGGAGGGGACATAAGGAACCTACATCGAATGATCAAAAAACTTTCCAATGAGATCGTAGACATGAAAAGGAGTGATGCTCAAGGAAACCAAAATCAAATACCTTATAAACCCTTTTTAAAAACAAATCCACCCTTCAAATCTATAGAACATCCCCTAACTGACCTAAACATCGACTTAGGGAACATAGCATCTGACTCTTTCTTCACATATCACCAAGAAAACCATTCAAAAAGGGACTACCCTCAATGGTTGCATGCTATGAATCTAATGAAAAAATGATTACTAGAACAATGCACTCTAATCGAACAACCCAATATCTCAGTAATAAATTCCATTGATAAAGAAAGTCAAGAGCCACCAGAAGAGACAACCATGCTGCTTTGGGATTCCAACCACCCGATGCATTTCAACGACGTCGCTAAAGTGCAATGACCTCCCGCTGAAGTTATAGCTGTACAGACATGAGGTAGAAGTCAACCTATCATAAGTAATCCCACCACTACTCAACTGTCTAGAGGGAAACCAACGATAGATCACCCCAAGCCACCATTTTCTTCCCAAAGAAATCCCACAAACATACACACACGTGAAGCTCCTAAACTAGACTACAATTTGGTAGAAGAATTGAAGAATATGAAGGCTAATGTGTTTGTCACAAGCCTTAAAAACAATAGATACCCCTATGACATGAACTGATCAAAGCGAGGTCCCATCTCCCACAGATTTAACAAATAAGACAAGTGTGAATGCTTGCTCTTTATACAAAAAAGAAAAGCCTTTTGTTTCTCCTTTCCTCTTGATGTTTGAAGTTTTCAACATAATCTACATAATTGCCTAGTCGATTCAGGGGCATCTTCAAATGTCATGCCATTGTCAATTTGCAAGAAATTGAACGCAACCCCACTCAAAAGTGATAAACATGTTATACAACTGGATAGGACTTAGGTAAAGGTCATTGGGGAACTGAAATATGTCATGATCATAATTTCTACGGACCAAAATTTTGTCCAAGTATTAGACATAATTGTGGTAGACATCCCGAAGGCTTATGGAATGCTACTTAGTTGAGACTGGTCCGAGAAATTAAATGGATACTTTAGTACTGACTGGGATCACATCTGGTTTCCATTAAAAGGAAATCCAAACATGATGATGAATGACAAAGAAATATAACTCAAACATACCATCACTAATTTAGAGACCCCAAATGAACCCTCATCAACATAGTTCCCTGTTTTAGGAAACTACTCCTGTGATTTTGATTTCGGTAATTTCACCCCTCACGTGTTTGACATACATCCCACACAAAAATTTGAAATTATTTTTCAAGTAGACTTACTAGCAACCATAGAAGAAAGCATCCTCTATCATGATTCTCCATCATAAGTACCAGACAAGGAAGATGAAAGTGAAAAAATAGCTAGACATGTAGAGGTCAAAGATCCCCCTCCTTAAATTTGGACACTATACTTTGATGGTTCTAAATCACAAGAGGGGTCATAAGCATAATGTATCCTCATTGACCCAAAAGGGAAACAAAACTTCTTATCCTGTAGATTAGAATTTGAATGCATAAAATTGCTGAATATGAAGCTCTAGTCCAGGGACTAAAGAAATCCATCAACTCAAATCTCAAAGAGTTGAAAATTTTTGGAGACTCCAAAATTATCGTTAGACAAGTAAAGAATACTATCCATTGCAATTCAGCTCACTTAAGAAATTACTAGCAAGAAGTGCACAGACTAATAAACAATTTTGAGGCCTTCAACATTACCACTGTTGCCAGGATGCAAAATACCCTTGTTGATACTCTAGCCACTACGACATTAATATTATATCCTTTAGAAGACTATGAAGCCTTAAGGTTTGCAGTAGAACTGCTCTACAAACCATCGGTACCTAACAACATTTCTAACTGGAAATTCTTTGAAGGTGATGAAAATATTGTAGATTTCCTGACTAATTAGGAGAATTTTAAGGATTTGGCCATTGATGATGAAATATTCCCATAACTACTCACATAATCAAATCTCCATGAAGAGAAGAATGGAACAAACCATTCTGGTGATAAACCCAAGTTTCACATAATACCTAAAGGGGTGGCCAATATGAAGAACCTTTTTGACTTGAGGGAAATATTCAGGGGACCAAAGAATGCGAAAATAGGGAGATCCTGCCCTATATACGAAAATTTAAACCTAGGCATCCCCGAGAACCCCAAGAATGTCAACCTAGGCAAGACAATGTCCAAAGAAGACATGAAATCTTATCTCAAACTGTTTAAATAATATCAAGTTGTCTTCGCTTGGTCTTACCAAGAATTGAAAATGTATGATACTTGCATTATCCAACATACGATCCCATTGAAACATGGAATAAAACCCTTCCAACAGATGCTTAGGAAGTAAAACCCATCTCTAGAACCTCTAATGTATCAAGATATGAAGAAGTTATTAGATGCCAAGATTATCTTTCAGGTAATACATTCTACATGGGTAGCCAATTTGGTGCATATCAGAAAGAATTCTAGGGAAATCCGTTTATGTGTGGACTTCAAAAAACTTAGTAGAGCATCAAAAAAAGATAACTATCTAGTGCTGCCCGTGGAACAACTCTTACAGACAATATCTAGCAAATTTTTTCTCTCCTAGATAGTTTTTTGGGATATAACCAGGTCCTGGTTTTAGAAGATGATTGATTAAAAACCACCTTCTGAACCAAGTGGGGAACCTTTTCTTATAAATGCATGCCCTTTGGGATGATTAATGTAGGTATGACCTTCCAGAGGGACATGGATGTAGCTTTTAAAGGATTGATTAACAAGTGTGTGGTAGTCTATTTATATTACGTAACAGTATATTCGACAAATAAGGAAGACCACATTCAACATTTGACTCAGATCTTTGAAAGGTGTAGGAAGTATGGAATATATTTGAAGCCTAAGAAAACCATCTTTGGTGTAGAGGAAGGAAAATTATTAGGTCATATCATATATCAAGAAGGAATTAGCATCGACCCTGAGCAGATAAAACCCATAGCTCAAATCCCCTTGCCTCACAATAAAAATGCCATGCAATATTTTTTTTTGGGAAAATCAACTGTGTGGGAAAATTTACTCCTGACTTCGCTGAAATGGTTAAACCTTGAAAAAAAATGATTCACAAAGATGAAACTTTTAAATGGGATGAAGAATGGAGAGGAGATTTTAATAACATAAAAACTGCAATATCCCAAGCACCAGTGCTGCGAAGCCCTGACTTTAGCAAGGATTTTTTTCTTTATACCTTTGCTTCTGACCAATCCTTGGCTGCAATAATTTCCCAAAAGGATGATGGAAAAAATGAAGCACCAATATATTTTATGAGCACCAACCTCCAAGGAGTTGAACTAAACTACCCTGCTATAGACAAACACGCTTACACAATACATAAAGCAGTCAAACATTCTAGATCCTATATCCTGAAGAATCACACCAAAGTCATAGTCCCTCAACCCACAGTCAGATATTTATTAACCCAATAGGATATGGGAGAAAGGAAGGGAAATTGGATGGCAGTCGTTCAGAAATTTGATCTAGACATAAAACCTGCCAAAATAGTCAAAGGACAAAGATTGTGTAAATTGGCTGCCGAGATCCAAGATCTGATTAACACATAAGACCTCGGTTGGGAAAATGAACTATCATTATGGTGCAACGAAGCCTTATATGTACCTCCAGGGAAATAATCCTGGTATGGAAACTTGTATTATCTCCTGCATCATGGGACTTGTCTGGAAAACCTAAACCCTAGAGAAAGGAGAGCCCTCAGGTTAAAATGTGCTCAATATCGCCTCATAAATTCTGTTCTTTTCCACGCAAACTATGATGGATTACTTCTTATATGTATTGAAAATGATGATGCAAAAAAGGTGCCGAGATAACTCCATGATGAACCAACAGGTGGGAATTTTGCAGGAGAAACCATGACTCATAAAATACTAAGGGTTGGTTATTATTGGCCCACTTTGTTCAGGGACTCTCATGCATATGCCAGGAAATGTAAAACTTGTCAAGTGAGCATCGGTAGGGAAAATAGATCAACCATTACACTCCATCCAATGACCATATCCAGACCATTCGAGAAATGGGGAATACATGTCATAGGAGAAATTACTCCCAATTCTTTGAAACAACATAAACATATCTTGACTGCTACAAATTATTTTACAATATGGATGGAGGATATCCTCTGACACACATCAATGAAAAGGTAGTAATGCAATTTTTAGAACAACAACTGATAATGATATTTGGACTACCCTCCATCCTCGTTTTTGACAATGCTGCCTACTTTTCTTCCATGCACTTGACAAAATTCACTTTTGACAAGGGTATCATAATAAGATATTCTACAAACTATTATCCACAAGGGAAAGGGGTAGAAGAGTCAACTAACAAAAACATGGTAAGAATTAAAAAAAAAGACAATTGTTGAAAATCAGAGGAATCGACATAATTTAATTCATAATGCCGTATGGGCCAATAGAGTAGCGCCTAAAGAATCCATAGGAAACTTTCCATACTTTCTGGTATATGGCCAAGAATCTATTCTTCCAAATGGATTATACCTTCCATATTTACAGCTTGCCTAGGCATCAAGAGGTTATCCCTTATCCACTCTACAATAAAGGATTGATACCCTTCTCTTGCTGGATGAAGAAAGGGAAAGGGATAAAGTTAAGTTCACCACTCATCAACAGGTAGTTAAAATATGGTTCGACAAACATAAGGCCAAATAAAAACGTTTCGAAGTAGGAGACCTAGTTTTGAAGTGGGATAAAGAAAAAAAGTCCAAAGGAAAACACTCAAAGTTCCAAAATCTATGGCTCAAACATTTTCAGTTGGTTGAGAAGATCGGGGTAGGCACATACTTGTTGAAAAATCCAAGGGGCGAATTCGAAACCCTCCCAGTGAATGACCAGGCCTTAAAAAAATGCTTCTCCTAAAAAACAAAAATGTGTCTTTTGATGCTTTGTTTGATTTTTTGTTTCTTTTAGCATACATTTTGTTTAGGATGAGTATGTGGGTTTAGGGAAGACCAATTTCAAACTCCTTTTTATCTTCTTTCTTTTGCTTATTATTTTCTTTTAATTAATTTGTGTTCCATAAAGTAGTGGTTGACTTTAATAAATACGGTGTAGCAGACTCTGCTCCTGCCCTACACTTACATGCAAAATAAGAGATGATGGGTTAGTACAAATATTTAAAATCATATTTGTCTTTGTAAGCATACTACCTGGGGAAGTGATGAAAAAACTACCTAGTGGTCTGGTAACGCTAAATGGAAAGATGGCTAGATGGGAAGAATCACATGCACCTATGGACATAGCCAGGAAAAGCTCCACCTTAACACTTTCACCTTGTCAAAAATAAATATCCTCCTCTCTGACTCACTCTCGATATTTATGCCAGAAAAATATGATCCATAAAAAGAGTTTAAAGTTCAAGAGAGTATGTAGATAACTTAGCTGGGGCTATGGATGCTTGATGACAGTGGAGCTAGGTTTGTGATGTCGTGGTGTCTCTGTCGGGGCTAATAAATACGGTGTAGCAGACTCTGCTCCTGCCCTACACTTACATGCAAAATAAGAGATGATGGGTTAGTACAAATATTTAAAATCATATTTGTCTTTGTAAGCATACTACCTGGGGAAGTGATGAAAAAACTACCTAGTGGTCTGGTAACGCTAAATGGAAAGATGGCTAGATGGGAAGAATCACATGCACCTATGGACATAGCCAGGAAAAGCTCCACCTTAACACTTTCACCTTGTCAAAAATAAATATCCTCCTCTCTGACTCACTCTCGATATTTATGCCAGAAAAATATGATCCATAAAAAGAGTTTAAAGTTCAAGAGAGTATGTAGATAACTTAGCTGGGGCTATGGATGCTTGATGACAGTGGAGCTAGGTTTGTGATGTCGTGGTGTCTCTGTCGGGGCTATGGATGCTTGCTAGAAACAAGGAAACACCGTAAGGAAGGAAGGATAGATAAATGGCCTCATGCCACTGGACGCCATAACTCACTCTTGTCTAGAAAGGACATGTATTGAGGTTAAAAGGAAAGAGGGTGGAAAAGCATAAGCCCCATAGTTGGATCCGGATTTTCAGAATAAGGAATTTCTTTACACATTGATAGGAAAGGTTCTGTTGAAAAGGAATGGAATAAGGCCAGTTGGTTTCTCAACCAATTTTCAAAGGCTATGTACAAGGGAAAGAGAAGAGATTCTTTTTTCGCCCAAAGAATCACCATTTGTTGAGCACTCAACACACCCTAAAAGTTTTGTGATTTTTTCCTTTTGGGTACCACTTTGTATATTTGAGTTTAGTTAGTTGTGTAGGAATCAATGGGGTTATTTTTTTATTATGTTTTCTCATCGGCCATATTCGACTTGGTTTTGAGTTATTGAACAAATTGAAAATTTTCTCTAAGTAAACTTGGCATTTTAACTAAGTATACGCAACTAAAATTTTGATCCACTCACCTATTATCGACATCGGTGCAATGCGAGCAATAAAATGACCACATAACAATGATAATCACCGATTTATTATCACCAATGTATCATCGACATAAGAAAAATAGAAGAAAGGGCACATCGATCACTGATTATGTCTTGCGAAGAAGTTTTCTAAAAAATCGTCGATACACCGTCGACATCGACGAAATACGAAAGAAAAACCACTAACATGGGCCATAACTAACCTATGATCACCGATCGTCGATACAATTTTTGAAGTTCGTGAAACCTGAAAGAACGAAACTGCGAAAAAATAACCATCAAAAATCGTTGATCGTCGGTCACTAATACATCATCGATGTCGGTAGGATAGGGTGTTTTAGTCAAGGTTGTATGTCTAAAGAAAATCACCGATGCTGAAAATTTTCTCCCATAGAGGTCACAATCAACAACCACATGTCTTTGTTGTGTAAGTAGTCCATACGACTCAATTTCTTTCCCTGTGTCATATCTGTACGTCCATGACATTATTTCCACGTCAGCACTGTACGACAGTTTTGGTCAGATTCATAACTTTTTCCTAGATGCACTAACAAAACAATGACAAGGTCGTCCCATCGAAAGTGATGTGCTCATTTACTATTGGATGATTGCTAGAATACCGAGATCCTCTTCTTAGTTAGAAATTTCACTCACTGATACCGACAACCCCAGTTGATCTGTGATGCACCATATATCCCCGATACCGATTATGCTAGTAAATGCGAAAAAAGGGCTTGGTAATTCAATGAGACATATTTTACTGAGATGAGACAGAGTGTTGTGATTTTATGGATAAGTTAAATTTTCACGTAAGCTATACCACTACCCCATGCGCCAACCAACAGTCAAAATTTGAATTCACCGATGAGCTACGAAGTAACTTTCTCTTGTGTCGCCAGCCTGCGTTGCATTCAATCCTAAGCATGATGCATATTCTTTGATAGATTGCATAGATCAAATTTACACTCCTGAATTTAAGACTTGACGCAACACGGTAAGTATACTTTCTATTTAAATTTGCAAGGTCATACACAAACATGGTATTCTGTTCGCAAATATCTTATTCCCCGAAGTAGACAAAGAAGCGAGAGCAAGCATCAAGGAAGGTTATAGCCCGTTCTCTTACTTTGATTACCAAGTAAAACCAAGTTAATCTCGTGTGAGGAAGAGGTAATCATTGTATTTATCAGTTCTACACTTATGATTGTGTCAATAACACTTGTCATGGTTGGCTGACAACTCACTATAGTTTTTTTTCTTTTTCGCAGGAAAAATGCCTCTAAGAAATCCAACGACCAGGTACTCAAGAAGAACTCCCAAAAGGAAGGAAGTAGAGGTCGATGAAGGATCTTCACCAGGTGCTGCAAGAGAGATTGATTTTTTCCTCAAAAGTGGAACCAATTATCCGCACATCCACCAAAAGGGATTTTTCCTAGCCTCCAACATTCAGTGAAACAAAGGCAAGTACTATATCTAAAGTGGTGCTACCACATTGGGGAGATCTTTTTAATAGGATCAACTAGGAATATTACCGAAAGTTTATACCACACAATGAACTAGACATCAGAATGTGGGATGACCAGGTTTTCCCAAACATCTGACGATCATGCCTATTAGCTCCCAAAATGAATCAGTCAATGTTTGTCATTTTGTAGGTGATAGCATGGTCATTAATAGGATTCTTTATAAATTTTTAGATTTTAGAAGTATCAAAACATAGGATTTGAGATTTTATCTTAGAAATAAATTGATCCTCAAAAGATCTTTTCAAAATTTTGTGAAAAATCTTTTCAACAACTAACGTATGTTGTGAAGTTGAAGTTAGCTGGTGAAAGCCTTGGGTTTCAACAGTTAAGGTGTACTCACCGCAACAATTAAGCTGGTGAAAGCGCTTACTGCTATAAATATCAAAAGGAAACTTCGACAATTGTTATAGTGACCATATCTGTCCTATGCGTGCACACCTCGAGGAATTATTGACAAAGAGTGAGAAGCTTTGGGATTCAAGATCAACATCAAATGAAAGAATATCAGTCAAACAAAGCTTGCAGTTGTCGAGAAAAGTGTCTAATGAGCGCCCAGGTGTTGAGGCCAGTGACAAATTGTAGGCCACTTGTTATACACTTATACATATCAAAAATTCTGAGCATTCAAAGGCAAAATAGATAAATTTCATTCACTGCCAGTAGGGGAAACACTGAGGTACTAAGCATTCAACTTCCAGAGTATCAATGACATTTTTTATCATATGAAAAGTCTATGTTGGTATCTGAATGTGCTTATTAAATTTTGGGCCCGGAGGCTAGCTATTACTCTCGTGTTTCAGCTCCATGCGACTTACATAGCAACAAGAACATACAAATCAAATCAAAGCCAGCGCAGAAGCATAACATCAAGCCACGAGGAGGAGGGGCATCCTTATGCTCTACACATCAATCATACAAATGAATCACAACCAGGTATCGGAGAATATTGCACATATGTTCATCATTTAGCTCATGCCACGAGGAGAGACAGAGATTGAGTTCCCGATAGGTTGGTCAAAATCAGAGTCGACCAGGGATTCACTACCAAATATGTGCCTTGGCACATTGTAAATAGTATTATGAATTTTCATGCTCAAGAATGGTCTGGAGAGGTTCGCAGCATCACCTACTCTAATGATGGAAATTCTGTATCAGTTGTCTATTGTGTATCTATCTATGGTGTTGATGCTGAGATTCATCATGAATCAACTGGGTCTGCTTCCACAAATGACACAAATTTTGGAGACCTTGTTCAAAAAGCAGAAGCAATGGAATTTTGTCGTGCATGTGCTCATTTTGGCCTTGGGCTTCACCTTTATCATGAAGATACACTATAATATCTAACAAGGTTTCTAGGCAGTTCTGGAACAGTTTGGAAAATTTTGCGTATTTCACTCAAATTAGAATGAAAGAAAGAGGGTTCCAAGGAGATCAAATTATGGAGGGCCTATGTATGGGGCATATGTTTGGAGTTGCCTTTTTCATGCCACAAAAACATAAGTCCAACCTGTTTCGTATTTCATCTTTTGTCAACTTAAGTAGTTGCTATTTCTGACAACAAATGTTATCGCTGGATTTCTCTTGTGCCCTTTTTCTTTACAGAATATGCTTCAAAATTTTGAAGTTCAACAATCTATGTTTCTGCAACGAACTTGGAACTCATGTTTGGTAGTAGATTGGATTCGAGTTGATTGATGAATTTCAAGTTCAAACCATGGCTCTAGTCAGAACCAGGTTGGCAGTTTGTGTTGGAGATACTTAGCTTGACAGAGAAGGAGAAACATTATGTATTACAACAGGGAATTGAGATGATCGAGAACAATTCAAAGGGTTCGATTACAGGAACTAATGATCATCAACCTTCGCTAATCCATCACGATGATGTGAATGTCAATAAGGGAAACAACATTATGCAAGGTCGACTTGCCCTTTGTGGTCGATGTGCGAGGAAATTCAACAAGAGAAAAGATCCCTATTTTCAATGAGGTGAATCAAACGAAACAAGAAAATAAGAAAAATTGGTCAAAGACTCCTACAATTTTGGATCATCAACAAACTTCTATATTTAGGCCTTCAAATTTTTCCAGCTGTGCCTTTCGAAGTTAAAGGATGCTCTTGATCCTATTGAAATGCAATTGCATCGATTTTTCTAAGATTTCTTGCAAGCATTATTTGTTTTTAGTATGTTGTAAGGCTCGTACAAGATATTCCAGGAGAATATACAGTGACAAATCATCTATTGTTGACCATATTTTCAGGGATCAATTCAACCAGTGTAAAATGAGGTAGATCCAGAGTTCAACACAACAATTAAGGAATATGTGGTTAAAGATATTTTAGCAGAATGATTCATAAACAGGTGGAAACCTAAATTCATTCCTAACAAGATGGCAGAGGATCCCAGATTTGCTAGCAATTGGAGACATCTTGATCAATTTAGTTTTTTCAGATTTTATTATGATTTTGTTTTCCATAAAGTCAGGAAATGGTTTATTATTGTTTTTTCTATTTAAACAGGTTTTGTAATAGTTATAGGGGGGGTTTTAGTTATAGGACTGAGGTTTTAATTCTAGATACAATACCATGCTGCTTTGTAATAGACTGTCATAGATATGTAATATAGATCACCGTCTTCTTTCTCTATTAATATCAGATTGTCATTTCTTACTTCTTCTATGCTTTTAGTCAAGTTATCTTAAGTGCAATATGACTTTAATTTCATTAGTCAGTTCATAGCTTGATTTAATAGTAATCTTCACTTTGATTCAAGTTTGTCTTAGTTGCCAATGACTATCATCTCATTGGTCAACTCATAAGCTTGACTTAATAGTGATATCTGCACTATCTTATCCGACCCATCACATGTGTGATCTGGTTAGTAAGTATAGTATTCTTCATCCACTGTTATGCTATTCATCTGATCATTGATTCTTGAAAGCACTGTCTCATCCAATTATATATTCTTTGACTGTCTTGATATGATCTAGTAGGTCAGTTATCCCCTTTTATCCCAACATAATCATAAACCTATTCACATTTTAAGTTACCAAGCATCTTTAGCCTACAACCCTAAAGAGTTTCTTGGAGTGATAACAAATTGGCACCATTGCTGGGGAGAGGAGATTGAAGCTCATCTTCCCTGGGAGACGACATAGATATGATCTTTGATGATAGACAAAGGTTGGACACTACATTGGTTGTAATCATGTATCTGGCGACTCCATGAAGGACGAATTCAATGGCAACTCCATGATATTCAAATGTTAAAAGCATTTGCTGCTCTTTTGGCTCGGAGGTTTGCACCTCTTGAATTCTCTTCAGTTCCTGGTTTCCCACATCCAGTACCTAATATGTCAGAATCGGGATATTTTCTGCCTATCTTCAGAGAGAACAAGGAAGACAATCCTGCAAAGCATCTCCTCAAGTTTCATGAATGCATGGATTTACTAGACCTACAACATAAATATGTTCATGCATTCCTTGTATGGTGATGCACGCCAGTGGTATTTCTCTTTACCTCCTTCTAGTATTTCATCCTTGAAATATTTTCACCAAGTATTCACTGAACATTGTAAAAGGTACTATTCAGATGAGTTTTCATTCAATAATTGTTGTGAAGAATATGAATTGCATTCTCATGTTGAAAATGTAAATAGAGAAGAATATCTGCCTCATCATCTACATCATATCTCTAATGATCTTCATGATGATGTGCTTTCACATCAACATAAACTATAAATGGATTATAAAGGAGTTGAATGATCTCTAGATACACATGGAAATGATTAGCTTTCTGTTGGTCAAATATCTATTGAAATAAGTAAAGCTAGCCCACAATTTTCAGATTTGCAGATCAAGAGAAGTGGAAGTAACTATGAAGAACAAGATTTTCAGAAAACATGTAATATCCAGGAAGGACAACAAGAGGATTATATTTCTCCTTATGTACCTTACATGTCAATGTCAGATGAGAAAGATGAATGTGATGAGGTAAAAGGTGATATTTTTTCAAATCTATTGCAAGATCCTTTTGTTGATGACTCTATGCAAGAATCTTCATCTCTATCAATAGAAATTGTTCTTGATGTTCCCATATTTGATAAATATAGTGATGAGGAAGAAGACTTTAAGTCTTGTGAAGGATTGTTGACTACTAAAATTTCATCTAGTCCTACTTTTCAGCAAAGAGATGATCATAGATGTATGCACGTTGTGGTTAATAATAGCTATCAAGATCTTACTGCAGCAGGGAACATATTTCATTATAACCGAGATATTAATGATCTTCAGGATGTTAACCATCATATAGATGCTTTTAACATAGTACCAAATGCATATATTATTTTAGGTTGTCATAAAGATCAGATTGCCTCCTTTGAAAAATTGAAAAATGATGAGCAGATTTTTATATCAGCGTATGACAGTTTTGAATCTACAACATATCCTAAGGGTATCTCTCAGTTTCAAGATTTGCAAAGACTAGAAGTTTGCAGCAGATATGAAGAAGAAGGTGAGGAGATGAAAATTCTAGATCAACAGTCCATCTTATATGTTTCTCCAACAGATCTCGAGCAGCCTGCATTCAACAGTGAGATTAGTAAAGGCAACCTTCAACATCATTTCAAATTACAGTTGGATCTGCAGTTCAAAGAGGTTTTGCTTTGTGAATTTGATGACCCTTTTGATGACTATTTGGAGTCTATGAGCAGCATAAATGTTAAAATATTTCTGTCAAAAGAAGATTGTTTTTATCATCTGTTCAAACCTCTTTTCTGCATGATATGGCTTCCATTGTTTTTTGGGTCAAGATCTAGCATGATGTCAGTAAATCAGTTCATTATATGGCTTCATTGGAAGCATCAATTCACTTGATAAGAGGCAGTACCATTGGTTAGAGTAAGAGTAGGCAAAAGAATAAGCTCACCATACGAGCAACTAGGTTGTTTCAGTTATTGGTTGAATAAGCAGAGCATGCTACAGGTTTCCGAAGATCAATTGCACAAGCCAGATGACTCCATGCCTAATGTTAAAGGCGACTGGAACTACTAGGTTCTTGGTGACCTCACAGGGAGGTACCCATCCCAGTTGGAGCCAAATGTTAGCTCCTAAAATGAATCAGTCATTGTTTGTCATTTTGTAGGTGATAGTGTGGTCATTAATAGGATTCTTTATAAATTTTTAGATTTTAGAAGTATCAAAACATAGGATTTAAGATTTTATCTTAGAAATAAATTGATCCTCAAAAGATCTTTTCAAAATTTTGTGAAAAATCTTTTCAACAACTAACCTATGTTGTGAAGTTGAAGTTAGCTGGTGAAAGCCTCGGGTTTCAATGGTTAAGGTGTACTCCCTGCAACAAGTAAGCTGCTGAAAGCACTTACTATTGTAAATATCAAAAGGAAACTTCAGAAATTGTTATAGTGACCATATCTGTCCTATGCATGTGTTAACTTTTCAAAATCCCACCCAGTTTCAGTCTCGTTGATTTTTCCGTCAAATTTAAATGCTAAACTCAGTTTCAGCACTGTTTCAACATATGCTACAGCCGTGTTTCAGCATCTGCTCACAGTGGTGTTTCAGCATCAGCATATTCTACAGCCTGGTGTTTCAGCATCTGCTCACAGCGGTGTTTCAGCATCAACATATGCTACATCCTGGTGTTTCAGCATATAGTCAGCACTGTGTTTCAGCATATACTACAGCGATGTTTCAACATAAGCTACAACGGTGTTTCAGCATCTAAAAAACTTAACAGAAAATAAATTTCTGAATAGAAAATAAATTTCAGAACTGAAACATGAGGATTATGAACATCGTTTTCAATGCAGAAATTAAATATCAGCAATATGCAAAACTCATAAA
>JASDQU011025490.1:0-13622 GCA_032191745.1 Picea mariana | reverse complement strand
CACCCTCACTTTAATCATAAAGTTATCTTTTAATTTTCATCTCACAAATTAATTTGACTAAGACCCACATTCGGCAATTTCTCCCCCTTAGGCGCCTAGGGAAGAGAAACACTTGTCTTGGTACTTTATTTTAATTAAAAATTTAACAGCATGCACACCTCGAGGAATTATTGACAAAGAGTGAGAAGCTTTGGGACTCAAGGTCAACATCAAACGAAAGACTATCAGTCAAACAAAGCTTGCAGTTGTCAAGTAAAGTGTCTAATGAGCACCCAGGTGTTGAGGCCAGTGACAAATTGTAGGCCACTTGTTATACACTTATACAGATCAAAACTTCTGAGCATTCAAAGGAAAAATAGATAAATGTCATTCACTGCCAGCAGGGGAAACACTGAGGTACTAAGCATTCAACTACTAGAGTATCAACGATATTTTTTATCATATGAAAAGCCTATGTTGGTATCTGAATGTGCTTATTAAATTTTAGGCCCGAAGGCTAGCTCTTGCTCCCATGTTTTAGCTCCATGTGACCTACATAGCAACAAGAACATTCAAATCAAATCAAAGCCAATGCATAAGCATAAAATCAAGCCACGAGGAGGAGGGGCATCCTTATGCTCTACACGTCAATAATACAAATGAATCACAGCCAGGTCTCAGAGAAGATTGCACATATGTTCATCATTTAGCTCGTGCCACGAGGAGAGATAGAGATCGAGTTCCCGAGAGGCTGGTCAAAATCAGAGTCGATGAGGGGTTCACTACCAAATATGTGCCTTGGCACATTGTAAATAGGATTATGAATTTGCATGCTCAAGAATGGTCTGGAGAGGTTCACAGCGTCACCTACTCTAATGATGGAAATTCTGTATGAGTTGTCTATCGTGTAACTATCTATGGTGTTGATGATGAGATTCATCGTGAATCAATTGGGTCTACTTCCACAGATGACACAAATTTTGGATACCATGTTAAAAAAGTAGAATCAATGGCATTTTGTTGTGCATGTGCTTGTTTTGGCCATGGGATTTACCTTTATCATGAAGATATACTATAATATCTAACAAGGTTTCTGGGAAGTTCTAGAACAGTTTGGCAAATTTTGCGTATTTCACTCAAATTAGAATGAAAGAAAGAGGGTTCCAAGGATAATAAAATTATGGAGGACCTATGTATGGGGCATATGTTTGGAGTTGCCTTTTTCATGCCACAAAAATAGAAGTGCAACTTGTTTCATATTTCATCTTTTGTCAACTTAAGTAGTTGTTGTTTCTGACAACAAATGTTATCGCTGGACTACTCCTGTGCCCTTTTGCTTTACAGAATATGCTTCAAACTTTTGAAGTTCAACAATCTATGTTTCTGCAACAAAGTTGGAACTCATGTTTGGCAGTAGATTGGATTCGAGTTGATTGATGAATTTCAATTTCAAACCATGGCTTTAGTTAGAACCAGGTTGGTAGTCTATGTTGGAGATACTTAGCTCGACAGAGAAGGAGAAACATTCTGTATTATAGCAGGGAATTGAGATGATCAGGAACAGTTCAAAGGGATATATTACAGGAACTAATGATCATCAACCTTCACTAATCCATGATGATGATGTGAATGTCAATAAGGGAAACAACATTATGCAAGGTCGACTTTCCCTTGGTGGTCGATGTGAGACGAAATTTAGCAAGAGAAAAGATCCATGTTTTCAATGAGGTGAATGAAACGAAATAAGAAAATAAGCAAAATTGGTCAAAGACTCCTACAATTTTGGATCGTCAACAAAATTCTGTATTTAGGCCTTCAAATTTTTCTAGCTATGCCTTTCGAAGTTAAAGGATGCTCTTGATCCTATTGAAATGTAATTGCATCGATTTTTCTAAGATTTCTTGCAAGAATTATTTGTTTTTAGTATGTTGTAAGGCTCATATAAGATATTCTAGGAGAATATACAGTGGCAGATCATCTATTGTTGACCATATTTTCAAGGATCAATTCAGCCAGTGTAAAATAAGGCAGATCCAGAGTTTAAGACAAAAATTAAGGAATATGTGGTTAAAGATATTTTAGCAGAATGATTCATAAACAGGTGGCAACCTAAATTCATTCCTGACAGGATGGCAGAGGATCCCAGATTTGCTAGCAATTCGAGACATCTTGATCAATTTAGTTTGTTTCAGATTTTATTATGATTTTGTTTTCCATAAAGTCAAGAAATGGTTTATTATTGTTTTTTCTATTTAAACAGGTTTTGTAATAGTTATAGGGGAGGGTTCAGTCGTAGGAATGAGGTTTTAATTCTGGATACAATACCATGCTACTTTGTAATAGACTGTCATAGATATGTAATACAAATCACAGTATTCTTTCTCTATTAATATCAGATTGTCATTTCTTACTTCTTCTATGCTTTTATTCAAGTTATCTTAACTGCAATATGAATGTAATTTCATTAGTCAGTTCATAGCTTGATTTAATAGTAATCTTCACTTTGATTCACATTTGTCTTAGTTGCCAATGACTGTCATCTCATTGGTCAACTCATAAGCTTGACTTAATAGTGATATCTGCACTATCTTATTCGACCCATCACATGTGTGATCTGGTCAGTAAGTATAGTATTCTTCATCCACTGTTATGCTATTCATCTGATCATTGATTCTTGAAAGTAATGTCTCATCCAATTATATATTCTTTGACTGTCTTGATATGATCTAGTAGGTCAGTTATCGCCTTTTATCCCAACATAATCATAAACCTATTCATATTTTAAGTTACCAAGCATCTTTAGCCTACAACCTTAAAGAGTTTCTTGGAGTGATAACAATGCCTACATATGGTGGCCTTTTGAACCCAAGATTTTCCCTACATAGAAACCATGGGATGGATAATTTACCACACAGAAGCGATGAAATGCATAGTCAATAATGAAAATGATGAATGTGTTGTTTTTTTTCTTCCATTTTCAGAAGCATGGATGCCCCTGACATATACTGTGGTGATCTGTGAGAGATGATTCAACTGGGGAGCTGTCATTTCCAAAAAGTTAAGCACTAACATATTGCATGCCCAGAAACCAAAGCATGGAGAAACAATAACTTTTCACATGGCTTCATACGTATTGGACATGATTTGCGCAAGGAACATTTTTGCAGACATGAATTTGAGCTGGCATGTTGCTGAGTTACCCGTGCATGTTTATTTCAACATTCTGTGGGGGAATAGGTACAATATATTTTATGCCATGATATGTGATGAGTTCATAGCCTGAGTAAATTTCATTATATTTAGAAAAGAATTCCCAAGGCTTACAACGACAGACAAAAAGATGGTTTCAAAATTAGGCCATTGGTATTTTGAAGAAACCAACACTTATATCAGAGTGTTCAAGGCTACCGACGCACCACATTTACTCCCCATTCATGTCCCAGACTGGATCATTCTGGGAGAAATTTGTTACGAGACCATTCTGCAAGGATATAATACCAGTTTGGTGAAGGAAAGTAAGAGATATTTCATAGCCTATGGATTTCATATAGGGTTTTACATGGTAAAAGACACTGCACACATGAAACAAGAGGGGTTGAGCTAGCTTGAGTATCGATTCCCCACAGGCCGATTTCACAAGAATGATCCAAAAGTCTTGGTACTTCAACATGCGTCGTAGGTGTCATCATGTTTTCCATATGCTCATGACAGCTTCGAAGATGATATTTTTACCGAGGGAGCACAGGACTGGGAGGAAGTGATCTCGTTGTCTTGAACCATTTGTTGGATTTAGATTATACTTATTTTGCTTATGGTTCTTTATGGGTTATTCTGGTTCTACCTTACTATCATAGATTGACCTTGGTTCAAATTTGATAAGCTCCCAACAAAATCCATTTAAAACTATCATCCTCCCTCGTAGACCAGAAGGAAATGAAACACACTGAGTGTACTGTGCAGTCTCACCCGAGATAATTCTATGGGTGGATACAATAATCAGGTGTTTGCAACATGGGAATGAGTATAGATCTGTGGTTGTACTCTGTAATATTTATTCATTCAGTCTAACATCTAGTTACAACAATCATTCTATTCATGCATGTGGAATACCATATATACTAGTTAATTTAGTCCTCTAACATTCAACATTTAACAAAAAATAAAGACACATACATTCATTCACATAACATAGGTGTTACCATGGTTCACCCCCTCCTGTGATACATCCACAAAGATCTAGATCTCAAGATTCTTATTATGGTTCAATAATATTTCATGCCGCACGTGTTTAAAATATTATATCTCACTCTCCTCAACAGGATCCCTGATCACTTTGAGGGTGACTAGATCGCACCAGGCTCCTCAACCTGTGATCTAACACTCGGGATAGAGTCACTCACTACTTCTCTAGCTCACCAGCTTAATGAATCGTACCATTCTTACAATTATCTCTTCCTCTATGTATGTCTGTATGTGCATATATCTACCCCTCTTGGTCCCCTCCTCCTTCTAAGTACTACCTATTTATATCCTTGGCTGATCAGGAATTGCAATACATTACAAAAACCCTAACCCTAGCATCGTTAGGTCTTCCTTGCATGTGCGCCTCACCTGTTTCTCTTATGTGTGCTTCTTTTCCTTCTAGTTGTCCTTTCCTCCTTGAATGCTTCTCCTCCAAAAATAGCCTTTCTTCCTGACTCGACCTACATCCAACATGCCCCCAACACTGACATGTGGCTCATCTCGTGTTACCTAAACCTTGTGTGCTTCTTCAACAACTCTTGCGAGAGTCTGAAACTTCTCTATGAGTTCCTTTTCTTATGTTTGAGCCTGTGCGGTATTTTCTCTGAGTGAATCCACTACTTGCGTTGTAACCTCCTTGCAAATCATCTCTATGTACTTTTCTTGAATTTGTGCCATGTTCTTATTTTCTTATTTGCCTCTTCTTCCTGCGCAATGACCTCCACTGCCCTCTCTTGGAGCGGTTCCATTTGAGCTTACCGATCCTTCTTCTGTGTTTGTGTGGCTATGAGTTCTTCTTGAAACTTATTCATATCTTGTACTCCTTTGAGGTGCTCAATGATCGACATTGTCTTCTACATCTGCTTGAGGTCCTGGATAGTTGTGCTTATCTTCTCCTCTTCCTGGTCCCACTGCTGGACCTGTTGATCCTCCTCCAAATTTGTCCATAGTTTTTCTTCTTTATCAAACAAGTCAGCAACTGAGTGGACTTGTTTCTCCATCTCCTCCATCTTCCCTACTTATTCCTACTTCCTTTTCTCCTTCACCTCTGGGGGAGCGGTAGGGATGAGATGTTCCTGTAGGTTCTCAATCTTCTGCCTGTATTGATCGATTGTCTACACAATATGATCAATCTTATGCATTTTCGTGAGATATGTTGTCTGTGTGCTCTTTGGAATATTTTCATAGGCTACAACCAATCCCTTCTCGATCCTATCTACACAATATTGATCGTCTTTGGTCTCGAGCTTAACCTTCTCAAGCACCAACTCAAATTTTTCTCTACTATCCTTCGTCTACTGTAGTTTTGCTGCATCTGTGCGTGCGCATGACTATACCTCTTGCGCAACGCTGAATTGTAGTTTATATAATGACTTGGTAGGTATCCTGTTGGCAACCAATACAATTTTTTCTATTGCCTTAAAATCTGCCTACACCTATGTCTCTTGAACTTCAAATTTTTGTCGCATTTTGCCAACAGAAGACATTTTTATTTCATGCGACATTTGCAAATTGGTTTTGATTTATTTTTTCACGACTGAAAGCGTGAACAATCCTCCATCATTATTTGGACTGTCATAGTCTTTTATTGATATTCTGAAAGACACTTTACCATTGGTTTATCATGTGGATGGAATGATTTTTCAAACTATGTCCATTTGCCTATTCTTACTTTGACTGCGCAACTTGATTTTTATTTGATTGAGAAGGTATTGAGCATGTGAATTTATGAGTTATATTTGATATCATAAGGGTCATGGTTGATCTTTTTTTATATGATGTGATCCTTATAATCTCTTATCTTGTCGATTTGATAAAATCATTGGTCACAAGGTTATAAACTTTGATTACACATTATGCAACAAGCGCATGGGTAACGTATGAGTTTGATTTTATATTGAATGACAATAGTTTGAAGTTATGCAATGGCGCATTGATTAAACTTTTGGGTTTTGATTTTTTGGTTCGAATTATTACAATGGCTCATATTTAACTTTGGGTTTGATTTTTGAATGTTCATGGTTTCAAACTATACATTGGCACATTGATATAACTGTTCACTGTTTAAATCTTGGGATGGCTGAATATTTTGGTTCATGATTGATGGAACAACGTTGTACTCTACCATTAATGTTTTGCATGGCGGTGAACTAACCCACCACCTTTGCATGCGCATATTGATTTGCCTCCCCTTTCATCGTTCTCAGCTGTTGGCCTAAGCGATTTTGCTCCCGTGTGTTTAATCCGAACCCTACCATGCACCAGCACCATGGATCCAGTCGTAAGGGCTGAGCCCAATGGTTGCCAAGATTTGTTGATGTTCGATAGTGCTTACAGTGACCTTGAGGAATTCGGATGGATCCCGTTCATATGAAAGTTTGATGGCTATAACCCTAGCGTGGCTCGACAATTTTCATTAACCTTTGATGGCTGTCGAGCCAAGGTTGGGAATGTGCAATTGGAAATTGATGAGCAATTTCTCAGTTTAGCTACCGGTCTGCCTACTATCGGATAGAGATGGTCAAAAAATTGCAAAGTGGAATATGTCCCATGGACATTGCTCTTCCATTCATGAAGAGTGAGCTCCTGTGACAAAGGTTTGCCTGCAAATATGCTAAAGCAACGATGGCATGACTTGCTGATGATAACTAAGCAGTTCATCACATGTGAGGGCCGGTATGGTTTCGTTTTCCTGTACCACCTTCGGATACTTATGGTTTTCATGGGATATGAGCTTAATATTCCTTATTACCTACATAGGAGTCTGTTTAAAATGGATAAAAGATACAAACGGAACTAGGTCGATAGCAGTCTATTTCATTTTGGGTTAATTAAAATGCTTGTGGTTTGTCATTTGGGGTTACGCCGAGACTGTTGGAATGATTTTCTTAAACGCAATAATTTTGATGATTCAAGCCCACCACAGGTTGAAAAACCTGTGGTGAGCGAGAGCAAGTCAGTACCCCCTGTGCCTTACAGTGCTTTGTTACCTAAACCCCTACCCGACTCGCCTATTGACCTACCCATTTCTGTTACCCAGGATATGGAAAATGTTAATCCCGTGGTTAAAAATCCTAAGGCTAAACCTATTACGAATTCTAAAGGTAAGAAGAATGCCTGGTTAATCTCTCTCATGGCAAGAAACAAACCGAAAGTTCCTGTCAACCCCGACCCTATTATGGTAAGTGAAGATTATGACTCAGAGGTTGAACGATACCTGGCAAGTGAGTATCCCTATTCTGAAGGTCATTGCGATAAACCCTCATATGATTTTGTGATGAACCTACCACCTTGTTTGCAAAATGATACTAATTATCCCGACATCAAAATGCCTTGTGAAACCCCTGGTGACTCGTCGAAACCCCCTCCTGCTCTATCTCAACCAGCTATTCCACCATGTGATCAGTGTGCCGCATGGCTAGAAAGGTATTACCTTGACGTGCCAATGCTGCAGTCCAGAATTCATGCTCTGGAGGATCAAGTTGCAAGTCTTACAAGTCAAAGAGTGAAAATGCAATCCACTGATAAGAAGCAGCGAACAACAGGTTCGATTTTGTTTAAGAACGTGGAGTTAACTACAACGGTTGTCAATTCAAAATTGGCATAGTCTGAGCAGCATCACTGGTATGATTATCACCTGTTTATATGACAAACTCATAAACTCTATTTACACCGTGGATTTGCTTTGTCACATAAGCATGCATTATTGTATATAATTCTGTTTGGATTAATCGAATTTCGTTTCCCGGATTTGTTTTGATTGGATTTGGTTTTGATTCGATTGATCATGGGATAGATTTGATTGTTTTAATTTGGTTCGAATTGAATACTCTGTTGCTTATTGAAGTTGTTAGCTTATTTTCTAAACACAAGTCATTTCTGGTATTCTAATTTTGAACACAGTCAATATCTCATTTCGATTTGGTTATATACGATATGTTTGGCAATTATGGTTAACTGTTGTGATTTTATATTCCATGTCTTTTGACCAATTCAAATACCATTCTGTTGATGCATAACTAAATTGTGAACAGATTCGAATCATGACTGTTATATCCAACCTATCGATTCGTATTGTTTGACCGTGTTATCAGCTCAGTTCATATTGCAACAAATATATTGTTTAAATTTGATTTGGGAATGAAATTGATCATGCCCAGGATTACGATTTGTTTCTATATTTGACTCAGTCACGATTCGATTTGATTATTGCCCAGTTTATGGTTATCACTGCTGTTTATGGTTACGATCATTATGTGATCCTGTCTGTTGACTATGTAAACGCTCAACGATTGTAATCTATGGTGAAGTTCGATGTTGTTATGAACGTTTGGAAATAATCGTAACAATTTTTCCATATTGGCATTTGATTAAAACAATATGAATCTTATACAACAGTAACAAATCGATTATAATTGAGTTCAATTATGATTATGTTCATTTATGATTGTATTGATTTTGAATTAAATCGTATCTTATACGATATGATTCACCATTGATTTCATTGGCTATGAAATAGTTCGGTTACTATTTGACCTGATTTTATGGCAACTGAAAAAACAGAGCATTCTTACCCTGTCCCGATTGCATCCTTTTCGATTTTGTTTAACTTGAATGATAAATTTGTTTGAACCATTTTTAATTCGATTTTATGTTTATTAAAAGGAAATTAAATTGGATTGTTTTAAAAAGGATTTCGTTTGATTGCTATCTGGTCCTATATGCTATTTTAGACTAGCTACAGAATCAGATGATTCTGTAGCTAAGTCTGTAGAATCAATTTTTTAGTGTTTTGTTACTGAAATATCTCTCTAATTTGATAATTGTGTTCTATTGCAGGTAAATTCGAAATTTCAATTAAGTTGATGAGCAGTTAGGGGATGTTTCAAAGATTTCACTTGCATTTCATTTTCTTAGTTTAGGTGATTTTGGGATATCTCCCAGATTATGTAAAACAATTTGATATTATCCACAAGGAAGTTTTACCTTGTGAAGAGACCTATATATACTTATGATTTTTGTAATAATCATCATCCTCATTCGTGGGAGAACAAGGATATGGAGTTCTAATACAAACTGAAGCAGAATTTGGTGTTTTTTCACAGCTTTAGCTTCTCATTATATCAATATTGTGTTTCATGTTGTGTATATCAATTTGTGTATGGTTTATGACTACTTTAGCTATCTAAATCAAATACAAATGATATAATTTTAATCACTGTAATCCATATCTTGTCTCTTCCAAATAGATAAAATACATAACAATTGTTGAATTCAGTTTGTGAATGACAGATTTATCTTCTTCATGAATTGAATTGTTATATATGGGTTTTTGCATAACAGATTTCCCTTATTGCATGAATTTATAATCATAAGGTTGTTATGATTTTCTTTTATGTCTTGTTTGTCCTGTAAAACACTTCAAGAAGTAGCACAACCAATCGTTTACGAGAAGATCATGGACTAACCGGTGCGAGTTTCCTTCCTCCGACCAACTTAGAAGCTATCACACACAGGGCAGACTTGGAGCGTTTCCAGGTCAGTTAGTCTTTTGTTTACTGTTTTTCATTAGTAGTTTAGTTCAGATATAAGTTTATTTAGATATAGTTATTTGATATATTACATTGTTTAATTTCAGTAAATATATTAGATCGTTTAAGTTCAACAAGTTTTATTCCTTTTTCATAAAATATAAAAAATCAAAAAACATATTTTGTTGTCTTAGGGCAGCAAACACATGAGTTTTGCAGGTTTTAATTAAATCTATAGGTTGTTTATAATGCGCATTTGTGAATAAGTAATATTGCAGCTTGTAATTAGATAGTTGATTTGAGTTATTATAATAGTAATTAGTAGATTGTATATAATAGTTAGAGTATTTTATAATTAGTTTTAGTTTATTTAGTAGTTTGTTTTAATTAGATTAGTGTGTTAGTTTCTTTTATTTTTAGTTAGTTAGTTTTATTAGTTTTATTTAATTTTAGTTAGTTTTATTTATTTTAGTTAGATTAGTCAATTTAGATTAGTTTTCTCTTTGGTTTTCTTAAAAGACCTTAGGGCGGCCAATGGAGCTGTTAAACTCGTCAGGGTGGTTCATTCCAAATGGCTTGGGTTATTAGACAACCTCGGACCGGTTCCACTCTCCCAGTTGACGGACGATGAATTTCGCCCGTCAACAAATGGCGCTAGAAGGAGGGCCTGAACTTAATTGATGGCATGAGGTGGTCGCAAGACTCCTCCTCCACCTAATCGCACACCTATAGTGACTAGAAGTCGTTCACAAGATAATATCCCCTCTCAAACAACAACTACTTCAACTGAAGATCCGCAGATCACAGTTGAACCAACAACCCCTAATCCTACAGATGGTGATTTCCAAGAGATCGTTCGTCAATCTCTTATCAAAACACATAGTGCCTTAGCTAGTCTTAGGCGACCAAACCGCCCGTGGGGTCAACCTTTAGACTTCTCTGATATCAGGGAACAGTTAGGTGACATTGAACTCACTGTGAATCCTACAGATCCAAACACAAATCCTCCTGCAGGAGGATATGGGATACCTCCTTCACCACCTCCCTCATCTCCTTCTTCTTCTGGAGGAGATTCATCTTCTGACAAAGGCAATCCACCTTCTCATCCTTCCACACCCAATTCCCCAATGGAAAATCAGAACAACCCTTCTAGACCCTGGTTGGACCAGGATGCTGTAGTTGTACTAGGAGCCCAACACCCTTTACCCAAGCATCCGAAGAAATGGCTTCCTAAGTTTGATCCCGATTCAAAACAGATAGCCGAAGATCATATCAAAAAATTTATGTTATCCATCAGACTCCGTAATGTTGAACATGAAGATGTTGTCTGTAGGTTTTTCCCTTACACCTTTGAGGGTAATTCATCCACTTGGTACTTTGCCCAACAACCCCATACCATAGTGTCTTGGGAAAAGTTTGATTCATGCTTTTTGGAAAAATTCGGAGATGGAAAACCTCCGGAAGTCTTAGTCATGGATCTTTCAAGCTTAAAAATGAACTCAAAAGAAAAATTTAAAGATTTTAATCAAAGATTCCTAATGCTTAAAAATCGAATCCCTGCAGATTCTATGCCTGCTGAGAGTCTTGTAATAGCTTACTACACTAAAGCTCTACAACAAAGTATAGCTATTTGGGTGAAACGATCTAAAAAAGCCACATTGTTAGAATCCTTTGAAGAGGCTACTCAGATTGAAAAAGATATACTTAGTCTTAAGGACTCCTCTAGCAACGAAACTGAGACTGTTCCTTCTTCCAAAAAGAAGATTGAAATTCTCACTAGACCTACACAAAACAAAACACAACTTGAAAACTCTGATTTGGAAAATTTAACTAAAGTTGTACAAAAGTTGCATAATCAAGTTATAGATTTAAAAAGGTCGAATGAGGAAGCTTCTTCGAGTAAAGGACCCTACAAATCTCCTTTCCGAAAGCCTTTCCCCGCCAACCGGCCTAATCCAAACCTCGAAGGCTTGAACCTAGAAAGTTTGCAATGCGCTCTCCAGACAATTCTAGGAGCCCAAGATGACTTGATATCTCCTGAAATCCCTCAAGAGGAAGTCGAGCAGGAAACAACTCAAGAAGAAGAGTCTTCTCCAAACATCTTTGGACACTTCTCGGATAGTATCTTTCAAGCTAACTTCGAGACTGTTCACCCTTACAACACTAGGAGTAAGACAACGAACAAACCTCCTACCGAGAACACTACAACTTCGCCTCCAAAGCCATCTAAATCAGTAGAAACTAAACAAAGTAATGCTGGCCCTAAATTAGATTATGATGTTGTTGAAAATCTTAAAAAATTACGGGCTAACATTTCTATTTATGAGTTGTTGAAATTTCCATTTTTGTTACAGAAGATGTTGCAAAATATTTCAGACAATGTCAAGAATGGTAATTCAAATGGTAATAAGGTTGTGCAAAGCAAAGTTTCACAGAAGACTTCCACAAAAGGTAATCCTGATTCTCAAGATAAAGGAAGCCTTCCTGTACCTCCTATAAATAATGTAAATAATGTAAATAATGCAAATAATGTAGATAAAGTAGCATTAGAAACTGCGAGTAAGAAACCACAAGCTACAACTCTAAATACTCGCAAGAATGTACCTCCTTTTCTTTTAACTTTCGAAATCTTCAACATAAATGTGCATAATTGTATGGTTGACTCAGGAGCATCATCAAATGTGATGCCTTGGTCAGTCTGCCAAAATATTAACGCCGAAGTAGAGCCATCTTCTTTAAAAATCATACAACTTGATCGAACAGATGTTAAAGTTATAGGCGAACTGAAAAATGTATTGATTAGATTATCGTCTAACCCAAAAGTTCATCAGGTTATTGATATAATCGTGGTATATATTCCAGAAGTGTATGGTCTGTTTTTGAGCAGGGACTGGTTAGAGCAGCTACATGGTTACTTCGCGATGGATTGGTCTCACTTATGGCTTCTAGAAAATGGTAAGCCCAACAAGATCATGGTGAATCATGAGCGTTACCTCAAGTTCACGAGAATAGATTTGAATGACCCTAATGAACCATACATACCTCCGGCTGATTCTCCTGAAGTCCAAGGGATGGACACCTTCTTCGGAAATTTTATGGCTGAAGCTTCACCTATCAACAATCCACAATAGCAATCCGAGATCCTAGCATGTACGCAACCAACAACTTCTATGCAACAGTCCTGTGAGCCCGATGGAAATCAAATTTGGTCTTTATATTTTGACGGTTCCAAGTCAAAAGAAGGAGCTGGTGCAGGCTGCATCATTATCGATCCGGTAGGTAACAAAACTTTATTGGATTGTAGGCTAGAATTTGAATGTACTAACAATACTGCAGAATATGAGGCTTTATTGCAAGGTCTCAGAAAAGCCTTAGACATGCACATTCAAAATCTGGTTGTATTTGGCGACTCTGAAATAGTGGTTAAGCAGGTAAGAGATTCTATACACTGTCTTTCCCTGCATCTCAAATGTTACCAGTCTGAGGTATGGAGTTTAATGAACAAATTTTCTTCTTTTAATATAAATTCCATTCCTAGATTAAATAATGCTGAAGCAGATCTACTAGCTAATGTTGCCTCTAAACTTCTTCCTACAGAAGGCTTATCCCCGAACGCATTCTCTGTGGAGCTATTGTTTCAACCATCTGTTCCTGACAATATCACAAACTGGAGAGTATTTGATGATGATCAATAAATCATTAACTTTCTGCACATGGAAGAAACCTTCCAAGGTGCTGTGATAGATGAACAAACACACGACGACAATTTGCATGACTTTACGGTAATACCTAATCCAAAATCTCCTGAAGCTCTATCGGACATGGTAAATCTCATACCCAAATCTGTTGTTAGACTAGAAAAGTTTTATG
>JASDQU011025489.1:31459-41818 GCA_032191745.1 Picea mariana | reverse complement strand
CTAGATACTAAATTATTTAGATACAGAAAAAAGACTACCACTGCGGTCGAGCCTTAGCGCGGAGCCTCCTCTGCGAGCGTGGTCCTACTCCTCCTCTGCGAGTAGGGTCCTCCTCTGCGAGCGGGGTCTTGGATTAACAAAATATGGTCACTGCAGTCTGCCAACTGGTGCCTGGGCCGAACCTGGGAGTAACCCGTTACCAACCAGAAGAAATTCCAAGAGTAAATACTAAACCCGTAAACCTCAAGGGGGAAATAAGAGGTAACAGAAGAATGAAGATGTAAACTTGGGAATGCATTTCAGATCCCATATAATTTATACCATGTGGGAGGGCCAAAAATCTCCATGTTCTAGTGCCCACTGCCCATACCACAAAATCAGAGGCGAAATTAAACCATAAATCCCGATTTTACTGCCCATACCACAAAATTAGGGGCAAAATTAAACCATAAATCTCGATTTTACTGCCCATACCACAAAATCGGGGGCGAAATTTGGCTAATGGAAGCTTGTTCCCCCAAATTTCGAGGGCTAAATATAATTTGTTTTCCTCTATCCCTCCTAAAAACATGGGCTAACCCTGTACACGATTTTTACCTTAAAATAAATTACGAGCTAATAAAATAAGTTTAAAAAAATCACTCTAATACAAAAAATTCGTCCAATAAAAAATTAGAGGCCCCTTAATTTCGCCCATGGGCGAAATTTCGCCCCTAAAATCATCTATGGATAATAGCCACATTTAAGAAGCAACATTCAATAATTTTCATATCTCAATTTGGACTATTGGGCATTGTTGACACATGAATCCGTCAAGGACTGAAACGACAACCTCACGAGGATATGAATCCCCTTGCATTTTTAGAGAGGTGGTACTCTTCTTTGGCTAAAATATATAACTTGAATATCTTCGATTAGGATAATGATTAGGAAGCAAACTCTAGGTATTTATTGCTTGAATTTATGAAATGATATGGTCTTCAATGAACTGATATAATCTTTATGTACAACAAGAAGTCTTTTTACAATAATAAAAGATTGAAGGAGGGCTTAAACATCAAAATTTCTTTGTGATCAACATCACATACACAATCTTCTTAATCATATATAAATGCATCCATGTCTTCCTTACGAAAAATATGAGAGAATAATTTGGTCATCTCAAATAATTTTAAAAGAGTACTACTATCAAGATCAAAACAAAATTTGATAGGTCAATCTCAAATACCTCATACTTAAGACTCAAAGTTACAAGATATAGTTGAAATTAACCCCAAAGCAATTCTTTGTGGAGTTTTATTCATTAAATATGTTCATCATTACAAAAGCTTTGGAAGTCATGTATATGGTTGTAAATACTCCATGATCATACATGAAAAATATTTTGAAAGAATACAAGAAGAACACTCAAGAATTCATCCTTGTGCCCAACTCAAAGAGTCAAGCATAAAGCTATGAGAAATGGTGTAGAAGAATAGAAAGAGTGGAGAAGATGGAGATCTCTCTTCATTGATCAAAATTTTGGCTATACATTCATGATTGTACACTCTTCTTTCTCTGGTCTTCTTCCCTGCGCCTCTGATAATTCTGATTCTTCAAACCCCTGATGAAGCCTTTCTTCTCTTTTTAAGATGAGATTTTCTAACTAATTGAGTAGCTAGGGTTTTTTTTCTCTCTTGAAATTCTCGTACACTTTTCTTCTTGAAACATATTCTTTAATTAATGCCTAATTTAAGTGTTTATTGATGAATTCACATCATTAACATCTGTAACTTTTAAATGGGTCCCTTTCCTTTTTTAATAAAAGTTTTAAATAAACTTTTATTTACAAAATTCAATTAATTGCCCCTTTAAAGAGGGGGACTGTGTTTTAATTTTTTGGAAGTGATAATCAACTTTGTGGCCATGAAAATTACTTCAGATGTTATCTTCATCATCTTAGCTTTCCAACAATATAAATTTTGCTCAAATCCGTCACCCGGATCTCAAGATATGAACTCATGAAGTTGAATTGTCACGCGAGCAGGGATGATTTTAAGTATGGAAATTTATTTTAAAATGTAGAAACCTTGGAGAATCTTACTAATCCTTCATATGTCAACTATAAATGTTTGGCGATATTTTTGTAAAAATGTTCAAATTTCTAAGTATTTTATATATTGTTTTATAATTTTTTGACAATTTTTAAGGTTAAATAATTTTATCCTATAGAATTTGGGCGAATCATTTTTAAAATAGTGAATCTCGTTTTTGGAAAAACCATGGAAAATTAGCCCATGAGCGAAATTTAGCCCCTAAAATCATCACTGCACGCAAGCTAATTAAAAATGAAGATGAATGATATTTTAAATTTTGAGAAAAATGTAGCAACTTTCAGCATTTGAAACTTATACCATCATCTTCTATGTCGAAATAGATTTCCAACGGTATAAAGTTTGCGTGATTCCGACACCCAGAGCTCAAGTTATGGCATCCGCAAGATAAACACTCAACCATCGTCGATCAGAATTGATGGGCAAATCTCATCCCTTGGATGAATTTCGTCCTTTTCTTCATGAAATTCGACTTTTCTTCATAAAACACATCCCACATGCATGGGAAATTAATAGGTTTTAATGTTTAAAATGTAAAGTGTAATGTACATTTGACAAGGAATAGAGAAGAAGAAACGATGGACTTAATTCGGCCACCCTTGGCAATTGGACGATAAAATATAATTTTTAAATGCCAAGTCAACGTTGAGTCATCATGTTGATGTGTCAATCGGATATTGCATGTGTCACCACTGGTATAATGACACATGTCACCAATAATGAGATGCCACATGTCTTCATGTGATAGGTCAAAAATCTTCCATGTGTATCCAATAAGAGTGTGCAATGTGTCTTCAATAAAACTATGCCATGTGTCTCCCTCCATAAGCTGCCATGTGTCACATTAGTTAGTCGCCATGTCAATCCAGTTGCAGGATGCCACTTGTCATATTTTCATAGGTCTGATTGTGTCATTATAAAAGTAGATGGCATGTAGAAAATTCTTATTGGTTGGTAGTATAATAACTGAAACTTTGGGTAATAGTTTAAGTATGGGAGGGATTCCTGAGAGGCGAGAGGGAAAGGGTAGTTCGGGGGGATAGTTTGTAGGTGGTGGAAGTGAGGGGGAGGGAGAAATGAGGGGAGAAAAAGTTTGGGAGTGGTGTAGGGTGAGGTGGGGAAGGGTAGTTAGGGAGAGGGAGAAATAAGGAGGAGCAGACTTTCGGACTTGTGAGGATGAGAAATGTGAGGGGGAGGGGTGAGGTGAGTCCGAAAGGACTTAGGAAATTTTCTAAGTGTGGATTGGTGAGAGAGTGAGGGAGGTATGAGAGGGGGTGTGGGTGAGTGAGTTATGAAGAGTCCAACCGATCGCCATAACTCCAAAATAAAATTAAGTATGGGAATTGAAAAGTATGTGGGAAATGGAACAAATCGAAAATGAGACTAAGTATGGAAGAGGTGATATGGGAAAATAAATAAAAGAAGAGTGGAGAATCATGGTGGTTGCCCGCGAGAGATACCATAGAATATTTTCATGGTTTTTGAACCCATCATTGAAAGAAAACAAGGGTCTTAGGCCCGAAAAAAAAATTGGATATGTGTTCGAGAAATTAATTTTATTTCACATGGAAGAGACACCATTTTCTGCTTAAATTTTAAACCTAGATATCTTGAGCATACGAACTCGGATTTTCGGGCCGAAAAATGCATTGCGACGCTGAGACCGAGGACTACATAATAAAATCATAGGATTTCAAAAAATTTCATCATCCACTATTATTATTATTATTATTATTATTCTAGGAACGGGAACGTATAGGTGACCAAATTTTAGTCAACGGGCACCTACTAAAGCCCAAGGTTTTCCTAAAAACAATCATCAATATTTATAACTCCAACTTTGTATAAATGATGTCCCCGTAGTGTAGAGAAGTCGGTGAGGGAGTGCGTTGCTAAGACACTTCGTAAGTGAACTCACTGATTCGAAACCTCTCGAGACACCTCAAATCCAACCATGTTAAGGGTTGGTGCAGTCCAAGCCGGGTGCAATCCCCGAGTGATTTTGACGGATTAGATGCCCCTGGGTCGTGGCATCTCAGCCACAGGTCAATCCCGCAAATCAGGGATATTTAGCTCACAAAAAAAAGTTTGTATAAATGACATAAAAAAATTATACCTTCTTTAACTTGTGTAGTCAGCACGTGCATGTAGGTTGTGGTTGCACTTTGCTATTGAAGATGGAGATATTTGGTGCTTAGTTACATGTAAAGTTGTGTGGTTGATATTCTCAATCTATGATAGAGGAACTCAAACTAACAGCCTTCACAATGCATTTCAAAGCTCAGAATGCATGGCAATAGATATGGTCAGGGTATAAATTTGACGGGCACTCCTACCCTTCTCATGACGTTTTATTTTTATTTTGCCCATCATTTAAATATTATGTGTCATATGTGTTTTTGTTCATTTTTATTGTAAATACAAAAGCATACCAAGAACAACATAAAATTATGATAAAAATACATTTAACATAACATCATCAAACTGTTTCTCATGGAATACATCATTAAAAACATAAATAGAAAAACTTAACAAATTACCTTGATATAGCAACTTGCACACACTTTCAATTTTGAAAATCACCAAATAAAAGGTTTCAAATTTTTTATGCCTCAATTTCACATAGATCCAATCAGTGTACAAAAACAATAGACCAAACACTAAGTAGTATGCATGCAAATTATTTTAGAGTTGTTTTTTTAAATAGAAACTACTAATGTTTTCTAATATAAAATAAAATAGAGCTAGAGGCCAACCCCACCCATGTTTATTCTTATCATCAAAATTCATGGGAAAATTAAAAACACAAGTGCGAAGGTATTTAAATGTAGATTCTCAAAAATCAAATATAATGAAGACAATTTCTGAAAAAACAAATAAAATGAGAAAATAATGAATACAAGTGGAAAGGTATGCAATTATGTATAGGTGCGAGTCTGATTTTAGGTTGCAATTCTAGCATTACAAAGAATTGGATCGAGAGTTATTGGTGAGACCTTAAAGACTTATATCAATATAGAATATTTTTGTAGATCAAAAATTCCATTCAATTGCTGAGGCATCGATCTATTCATTCTCTGCAACTTGCGATCTTTTCAACTGTCGAATCGACACTTACAAATCTGACATTCCAGATCTATATCAAGGCACAGGTATTCTAGATTTAAATTTACCAAATCGGATTGAGGCCACTAGATCAGATCTACTGGGCTCTTTTCACTACAAATCCATGGACTGTTAGGCTCTGCTCACTGCAAATACCCTCACTTCTAACCAAAATCACCAATGCACACTCCACCTAGATATCATTGACATACCGGAATTGAACCTTGAACCTTCGTGTTAATATTCAATAAACAGAACAAGATTTAAATATGGCCGAATGCAATGATCCATGCTTCCAGAAGTGATATGATAGAGAAACCTTGTTTTTACCATTGTGCCTCTACATTCTACATAGTGTTGTCATAGGCATGTGGCTTTCTCTCTACGCAAACTAGTGAAGGCCAGGTGGTACAACAGGGATTTTGGCTTGAAATCTGTTTTCTACAGTAGATAAAGACGGGCGTTGCCACTGCACACAGGTTCATACGTTGATCCAAATCTTCATGATCTCAATTTTACATGGGCAAAGACTTGCAGATATGTTCGACAAATTAAACCGTCTTCCAACCACAACAGATCACTTGTTGTTGATGATCAAAATTCATACTTTCTTCATCACTCTCATGGATTGTCGTTCAACTTAGACTATTAATATTAAAATTCTTATGATGACTACCATGAAGATACCAGGCCCTTAAGACCAAAGGTGCTTTGATACCATGCTAACAAATAGAGCACAAGCAAGACAAGACAAGAATTAGTGGAAAAGGCGTTAGTTAAACGTTCTACCTTTTGGGTTTTTTGGTTGGAATCCGGCAATGTAAATTTGGACAAAATTGCTATTTTTTATGGTTTAAATTGCATTTCTGAATGCATAAATGGATTCAGCGTGATGAAAAACCCGTGGGGCACTCAAATTATATAAACTTAGCCACTCAGATCTACAGATCCAACCATTCATAACCGGATTTCGGGCAAAATCAAACTGAAAAAGTTGTCGGAAAACCTCCAAAAGGTAGAACGTTTAGACTACTGCTTTGGTGGAAAAGGATGCCATGCCATTCTATTGTACATGTATTGATCTCATGATATGAATTTATAGTACATGGATTTGACCACTTTTAGATCTAGATCTCATTGACAACTCATCAATGGATCATGACAACACCTCATCAATAGATAAGGATTACAACTCATAAGTAGGTGGTCTCACACTTTGTGATTGTCTAGGAACTCACAATCTAACAACATAGATTTTATAATGTAAATTAATGTTTTCTCAAAGAAGTAAATCTTTCCTATAACTTTTCAAGACAAAAAAAAATTAGCATCAAAAATATAGTTTTGAGCAAAAGAAAACATAGCAATCTTTTTTATCCAATACCAAAAAATGGATGGAAATTATTAGATATTTGTAACTAAATATAGTTTATCCCATCTTTTATGGGTATTATTAAGTGGTATTTAAACTAAGAAGGATTCGAGAGAATGAAAACATTAGAGAACGGAATTAGAGGTATTGTTCCATTATCAATAGAGGAAGTGAAAAATAAGTTAGGAGTGTTTGCTCCTAAAGAGCAAGATTGTATGTTGGAGGTCGTGAACTTCAATATATTTGATGTATACAATACATAGAGTTTGTTAGCACTAGGAATCACCTTCAGATTGCATGGAAGGCAAGCCCAATACCCATTAGGTTATATGTGAATGTAGGAGTGCTTAAAGGGTCAAATGGAAAAATACTCAAAATGATAATGTTTCAACTCAAAAAACAGGCTAGCATGCACCAGTAATCAAGGTCTTGGCTAACTTCAATCAATAATTTGGGAGTAAGTATGAATAGAGGGAAGAATTGAATAAGAGGAATGTAGGGGCTACCGCAAACATCAGGTCTACAAAAGCCTAAGGAAGAAAGTTTCTTAACACAAGATCTTCTTGAACTCAGAAACTAAGGAAGCTAAATAAACATCATGATAATATAATGATCAAACATCCACCATAACATCACCACAATCATTCAAGTGAATCATTCAAAGCATGAACATTTAGCATCCGAAGCAAATAAGCTGAAAGAGAAGCTGATTTCTATTAGCCAAAATGTATTAAGTCCAATACATAGCTAGATCACAGTCACTTCATCAAAATACTACAATCTAAGGGAGCCTTGCTCAACCATCTGAACCAACCTAAGCATTTGATCTATCTATTTATAACAAAAGGAAGGCAACAGCTAGAGGTACGAGCTAGCCTCCTTCCCTTCAAAATCTCTAAACATTTATTTGATCTAACAACTTAGTTAACAACCTGTGCTATAAAATAGGAAAATGTTGGTGACTAATCCAACCAATCTTCAAGATGACTTGATTCCTTCTTGTTGTGTAACTCCTTGTTTTCCATGTGTCTTTCAAAAGAATGTGGTTGTCCTCATGATGCCAACTGTTGTTTCTACAATCTTCTCCATCATCATCTATCCAAAAGTTGTTAGCTTAGCCCTCCTGAATCTCTTGTGTCTCTTGGTCGCTTCTTTAGGTAGTAGTCTGAGTAGCGTACTTTACAACTGGGCAAGTATAAAAGGTAGCGCATTTAGGTAGCGCCACTATGTTATGTATGTGTGCCAACTTCTATTCTCTATGAAATATTAGGTAGCGCATTTACGTAGCGCCACTGTGTTGCACCTGCCAAATATTAGGTAGCGCCACTTATGATGTGTCTGTGTGCAGGTTTAGGTAGCACTGTCAAAAAACGCAGCGCCTCCAATCTTGAACATGTGCAGAGAAAATAGTGGCCTTGCATAATGTCAAACCCATTATACTTAGGTGACTTGGCAGTACTGTAGGTAGTGCATTTTACCACTGAGGGAGTTAGCACTTCACAAAATCCCAAAACTCTGATAGTTAAACGCTTAGAAGCCTGTATAGATGGCAGAGGTAATATTTGAAAGACAGTTTACCCTCTCAAAAAGGAAACATCCTAAAAAATAGCGCTCACCTTTCATCGGCTATTTTGTTACCTTGACACTTAACCTCACACTCTTTCTGGTAAAAGAAGGATCTTCATTTGGCACAACAGGTTCTTCTTCTTGGCAATGACTGGCTTTTTCAGTGGGGTTGTGTTGTCCTTGATTGTTGGTGTATCTTTCTCAATGGAAGATTCAACCAATACCTGCAAGTTTCTTTGAGCTATTTCATCTTGAAAATGTTACAACTCTGCCTTGAGTTTCCTGTTATGAGATTGAAAATCTCTATTCTACCTATAAAGATTCTGGAGCTGCCTGGGAAGGGGCTGGGCCTTTCGTGTTGCAAACCTTGCCAAGTCAAGGGCATGGTTGTAGCCATCCATGAGCTCCTTCATTTTCACCCTGTTAAACATGGCCTCTGTTTTCTACTGAGCCACATCTTTTCTTGCATCCCTAAGTTGTCTGATAAGTCTTTTGAAGGTCTAACTGTCAGGAGGAGCAGTGACATGCACAGTCTTGATAGGTTTTTTCTTAGTCTCCTCTTCCACCTGCATGGGAAGTGCCTTGTATACCTCATCAAGTTTCTTGGTGGCTTCGCTTTTACCCTTCTTCCTCTGCACAGGGGTTTCTTATTTTCTTTCCACGGGCTTTCCAATGCCTTTACTCTTCTTCTTTTTCACAGTGATTTCTGGTATGGACTGTTCCTCAACAACTTCTCTAGGAATTGATGACCTTGTAAAACGTCTTTTACCCTTGATTTTGACTGTTGGAGGAGAAGAGGGGAAGAGTATCTTCTTCCCTTTCTTGGATGTAGATTTGGTAGAAGAAGGAACCTCTTCTAACCCTGGTGGAGGAGGTGGTGAAAAATATCTTTGTGGGGAAGGACAAGCTTCCTCCTCAGCTCCTGTAACCTGCTTGCTGACCTCTGAAACCTGAACAGGGGCTCTGCCCTTTCTCTTCCTGCTGGTGCCTTCTTTAATAGCACTAGTGGGTGATATAGGACTTGCATTATGTGATTGAGGAGTTGATGTTAGATCCAACTTCAAATGAGAAGTAACAACAAAATGCTCCCATGAAATCTCTTTCTTACCCAATTCCTTAGAGACTAGCATTCTGATCAATTCAGAGTGGAAAAGGCTAGAATCCACATCCTTAGATTTGAATTGAATCTTGTCTGACATTTTACCTATGCTCCTTAACTAGTAATAGGGAATATTCATCTCAACTTTACCAGTAAAATGTAGCAAAATCCTTATGTGGTAATGGTACAATGTGTTAAATCTCCCTTCACATGTAAAATATCTCTAGATGATCTTCAAATTCTGTCAAACTGTTCAATCAATTGACCCCTTGGCACACCTTTAGACAAGTCATTGGCTCGAAGTTGAAGTTTAAAAAGATATTTGGCATAGGCTGAACTCAAATCCATGGCTTTGAATCACTTTGCACCTGTAATGGGGATTCCTGTTGCATCTGAGATAGAGGCTTCAGTCACCTCAAATTCCAAATCCCCAATCTTGGTTCTCCTGCCATAAAAGTGTGATGTAAACTATCTTATTACCTCTGGATGGCCTCTCTGCATATTCTGGCAGAAAGAGAGGCATCCCACTCTTTAAAAGACCTCCCTTGCCATGGGCTCTGTATCAAAAAGATGCATGTCCACAGGTTCTGTCCTAACCACCTTGCCACCTTTGTGTGTCTTCCTTGATTGAGGAGTCTCCATGGCTTAGAATGAGAGATTTTAAAGTCTTATGGGATAGTAATAACCATGAAGACTTTAAATCGGGTTTCAAATGTACAAGGATGGCCTTTTAAAACAGACTAGTGCTGGTAAGCCAAGCTTGACTGTGGGAATTACACCCTTAGATTTGGATTGGTATTTGAGAGTGTAGACAGTGAGGGGGTAATCCGTAATTGGCCCTTTGCAACTGAGTAAAATGCTTAACTCCAAAATGGAAGGAAGGAGGGGAGACATAGAGGGGTTTAAGTAGCGCCACTGGGTAGCGCGATGTGTATGCAGAGGATAGGCTATTTAGGTGCTTGCAACTTCAATGGATATGGTAGACATAAGTAATCAAACCTAGATACAGGCAATGGAGTTCACAGGTCTGAAAAAGAGAGGAGACAAGGCTATCATGCAAAGACGAGTCCCTTACAACTGTGCAATCTTGATAAACCAAAATCTTGTGAAAACTAATATGCAGA
>JASDQU011025489.1:9433-21066 GCA_032191745.1 Picea mariana | reverse complement strand
AGAATGATCCAACGACTGATGGAGATTCACATTTCAGAAATTTCAAATCTCAGACTTTTCGGAGCGCAACCTCCTCGCAACTTTAGACCCGAAGTGAATGTTGTTCATTGATCAATGTCTTAGATCGATGGCTCGATCTTTTTGTGATGCAGCTTTGCTAGCTTATCCTGTCCTTCCACTCGAACATGATCCGACGGCTGATGGGAATTCGGTTAATTGAATTCTCAATTGTTTTTCCCCGCTTATGCTATCCTTCCACTTAAAATCGATCCAACGGTTGTGAATATTCTTGAAGAAAATCAACGGTCGACACTAATTGCGGAACTACGACTTGCGAGTGATTTAACTCGTCACCCAAACTCCGCAATTGGAAGTTGTGCGATGTTGGTGAGTTAAACACAATCATTGATCTTTGAAGCTATAAGATCGGACGGTCCTGACTAATTACGGGATTGGAACAAGTGCGATTTTTAATTCTCCTTTCAATCTTCACAATCTATCCCTGTCGTAGATTTGGCGAATGCGCATCCGACGGTCACAATTTAATCTGACTTAAACTGGTCATTTGTTGGATCAACTGCAGTCGTAGATATTTGAAGCTATGAGATATGACGATCCAGACAGATTATGGGATTGTAACTGTTGAGTAGTTTAATTCTTCTTTCACTCCCCGCAATTCATCCCTGCTGTTGATCTGGCTTGCAGATCTGACGGCCTTGATTTGAACTGAGTTGTATCGTGCGATCTCTTCTGAGCTTTTGATATTCATTCATTAACTCTCCTGATCTTTAATCTCTGTTTGACATCAGTCATTATATACTATTTGACTGGTCGTCCAATGTTTCTTCTGAAATTCATTATGCCATCTCTTCTGAGCTTTGATCTTCATTCGCTAACCCTCCTGAGATTTTATCATAGGAGCATTGTTGATCCTATCGTGATCAACAATAATCATGAATTTCTTCATATTGTTCGCTTCTTCTGATATACTGTGCAATGCGCTTTTCTTTTTGAACTTTGATCTTCACATTGTTCGCTCCTCCTCATGAGCTTGCACTTTCAATCTCTGCACATTGTTTGACATCTTCTGCAAACTGATATATTGTTGACATCAATGACAATATTATTTGTGGTAATTCATCATTAACAACATATCATCACATTGACTATTAACATCAATGAGAATATATCCAACAATCTCCCCCTTTGTCATTGAGGGCAACACACTAACTTCATATACAAAACTCATCCTGCGATGATTCTTTCTTCTTATGAAGTTTTGATTCTTTCCTCTTAAGAAGTTTTCTCTCCCCCTTTGACATCAATGGACAAGGGTTTTTTCTCATGTGGTAAAGCTCTATATGTTACTGACCAGAATCTGAACTTGGGTAACTCTTTCTACAGTCATGTTCTGCCTGTCATAGTTGAATTACTCCCCCTGTCAATATGCTTTATTTCTGCTTCTGACTACTCTCCCCCTTTGTTTTTGAAAGGGTAGCTCTTCCTAACAAGGTTTTTTCGCCTATTAATTTACTAACTTCTTATCTCAGTTGATTGGGATTTTTGTGTTTCAAATGAGTAGTCTTCTTGATACAAATTTTTGTAGTGATCAAGTCTTTTCAAAACTTAATCTAATTACTTTCTTATTTACTAACCAAAACATCCCTTGAGTTTTTACTGATTGTTCTCCCCCTTTGTTTCTAAAAGGGTAGCTTTTTCTAACAGGGTTTCTCCTTTTGTTATCTCTACATGATGTCATGTACCTCATTTTTTACATCATAATGTTGCTCCTGCGGATGTCGCTGTCCTACTGGAACACTGCGCAATTGTAGCTCATCTTATTCAAAAAACTCTTGCATCTGCCCATTGATTCTCATCGTTCTCTAACCAGATGTATCTGTCTTTATCTAAGATGCTTATTTACTGTTCATTGCTCTTAAAGTTGTCTGAGACAACTTTATACTATGCTTGTCACATGACTGCAATTATTTTTGCAGCAATTAACTTCACTCTTGCTCACTTGTACAGTGTTTTCTACCCACATCTATGAGTGTCCTTGTTTCTTGAACTCTGTTCTCTGATCTTCTACTACTGCAGCTTCATTTTTATTCCATGTTCCATTTACTCCTTTTGTCGTACTGTATGAAGTATTTCTCATTGACTGTTTTCTCGAGTTCCAACAATTATAGTCTTTGTGGCCATATCCATCACAACTATAGCATCTCATAGTTTAACAATGTGTAGCAGTATGTCCAACATGATTGCAGTTCCAACATCTTATACTATTGTTGAACCCACCAAATTGTTTTTTTCCATGATGCCTACAATCCAAGGCTTTATGACCATATTCATTACAAGAAAAACAATAACCATTAAAGACACTCTAATACCTTCTTTGATTCATCCATGAAGGTGTCTCCCTTCTGACCTTTCTTTGAGGTATCTGAATAGCTTCTAGATGTCTTCCTTGATGTGATCTTCTAAATTTTGTAGCGTTGCTTTTATTCTTTGAACGTGAAGAAACTGAGTCATACATGCTTTCACTTTTTACAAATGAAGGAGTTGTTTCAGACCTGTCTTCATCCTTTACAACTGAAGGAACTGTGTCATACCTGTTTTCACCTTTTACAAATGAAGGACCTGCATCAGATTTCTTAGGAGCATTGATTTCTTCCTTGTTGTATCCAAGACCGGATTTTTCATTTGGTGATCTCTGACAATCCAAGATCCCATCCAGGGTCATGGAGTTGTTCAAGAACTTGATTTGGGTGTCTGACTTCTCAACCTTCTTTCTAAGATTCACAACTTCTACTTCTAGCTCATGACATGATTCTTCCTTTTTGTCCAACTGGTTCCTTACTACCTCCTCCCTTCTTTTGGCTTCTTCAAGTTGGATTTTAAGATTGACATAGCTTTCCCTTAGTTCTTTTAGATCTGCAAGGATTTTTCTTGGTTCATCATCTTCCTTCTTTTCTTCTTTTGCTTGACTGATTTCATTTTTTAGTCTCTTGATCTCCTCTTCCTTTTCTTGACTAATTTCATTTTTTCAGTCTCTCCTCTTCATTTTCTTCTATTAAATCAGTAAATTTTGTTTTCAATCTTTTGATCTCTTCTTTTTTTTCTAACTGAATCTTTTTCCAGATATGATTTCTTCATTGTCTTTGAGCTTTTCTTTTATTTCCAGGATATGCTTCTGATTGCTAAGCTCATCATCTTCCTTCTCCTTTTCTTTTACTTGACTAATTTCTTTTTTCAGGTTCTCAATCTCCTCTTCTTTCTCTTCTAGCTGATTGCCCTGCTCATATATTGTCTTTTCATTGTCCTTCAACATTTCCTTTATTTCCAAGACATGTTTTTTACTCTTTTCAAGAAATTCTTTAGTGTGGTCATGAAGATAACTATAGTCTGATTCATTATGGTCATAGGGGTATTCACATAGACTCCAATCAAACTTTTGTTTGGCCTTTGATAGTTCTTCTTCTACTTCATCCATGGGATAAATGCTAACACAACATTCTGTTATTGTATGTGAGTCTTCTTCTTTACTTGCAGGGGAGGATTCAATATCAATGTATATTGTGGAGAGTCCTTACCTTTATTGATGATTGAGTCTTCATCTTCGTCCTTGATAAGAATGTCTTCTGTGTCTTCACTTTTGATTTGATACATCTTTTCTAACTTCAACCATAAGTCCTTGGCGGATGTCTATAGTCATATGCTTATGTGTCCTTGCTGACGTAGAATGTTGACATGGTCTGTCGACGTGGTCTACTATGTGTCCTTGCTAACGTGGTCTACCATATGCCCTTTTGCTGACGTGTTCTGCTGACCAACAACTCTGATCCAACGGTCCTCATTTTTCCTCCAAATCCGACGGTCCTTATTCGTTTCGGATTTCAGGGCTTCGGGTATTTCAAGTCTCAAACTATCCTGAGCATAACCTCCTCGCATCTTTATACCCGAACTTAAATGTTATTCGTTGATCATGATCCTAGATCGATGGCTTGATCTTTTTGTGTTGTAGCTCCTCTAGCTTATCCTGTCCTTCCACTCAGAATGATCCAACAACTAACGAAGATTTGCATTTCAGGAATTTCAAATCTCAGACTTTCCGGAGCGCAACCTTCTTGCAACTTTAGACCCGAAGCGAATGTTGTTCGTTGATTGGAGTCTTAGATCGACGGATCGATCTTTCTGTGATGCAGCTTTGCTAGCTTATCCTGTCATTCCACTCGAACGTGATCCAACGGCTGACGGGAATTCGGTTAATCGAATTCTCAATTGTTTTGCCCCTCTTTTCCTATCCTTCCACTTAAAATCAATCCAACGGTTGTGAAGATTCTTGAAGCAGATCAATGATCGACACTGATTGCGGAACGACGACTTGGGAGTGATTTAACTCGTCACCCAAACTCCGCAATTGGAAGTTGTGCGATGTTGGTGAGTTAACCACAACCGTTGATCTTCAAAGCTATAAGATCGGGCGGTCCTGAATAATTGCGGGATTGGAACAAGCATGATGTTTAATTCTCCTTTCAATCTCTGCAATCTATCTTTGTCATAGATTTGGTAATTGCGCATCCAACGGTCACGATTTAATCTGAATTACACTGGTCGTTTGTTGGATCAACCGCAGTTGTAGATCTTTGAAGCTATGAGATCTGACGATCTAGGCAGATTGCGGGATTGTAACTAGCGAGTAGTTTAATTATTCTTTCACTCCCCGCAATTCATCCCTGTCGTTGATCTGGCTTGCAGGTCCGACAGTCTTGATTTGAACTGAGTTTTATAGCGCCATCTCTTCTGAGCTTTTGATCTTCATTCGTTAACTCTCCTGATCTTTAATCTTTGTTTGACATTAATCATTATATATTATTTGACTAGTCATCCAACGTTTCTTCTGAAATTCATTGCGCCATCTCTTTTGAGATTTGATCTTCATTCGCTAACCCTCATGAGTTGTTATCATAGGAACATTGTTGATCCTATCATGGTCAACAATAATCACGAATTTCTTCATATTGTTTGCTTCTTCTGATATATTGTGAAATGCGTTTTTCTTTCTGAGCTTCAATCTTCATACTATTCGCTCCTCCTCCTAAGCTTGCGCTTTCAATCTCTGCAGATTGTTTGACATCTTCTGCAAACTGATATACTGTTCACATCAATGACAATCTTATCTGTGGTAATTTATCATTAACAATAGATCAACACATTGATTGTTGACATCAATGACAATATATCCAACATTCACAAGGTGCATCTCCCTTCCTTGTCATTGTAAAACCTAGAGCCCAAGAAACATGAAAAAGTAAAATTCAGACCATTAACAATCATTCTAGTGCAAAAATAAAGAGAAAACGAATCAACATTTAGTGAGCAAAACAAGGTCTCACTGGTTTCTTTCAACGTCATCTATATAGGGGATACAACAAAGGTATAGACAACTTTACCTGAAAACATTCCTTTCTACCATGATCTTTGCCCCCACCCCCTCTCTCTCCATATGAGTAGTCTAAAACTTCTTTGTACCATGATCCCTCTTTCACAATTGTTTTGCTCTCTTCTCTCATTATTATCTTTTGACTTTAATTTCATTAAATTGTAGAACCGAATGTAGAGATCTTTGTCCCGTAAGGCTAATTGGCCTCATGAACAGTTTAATAAAAACTTAAAAGTTACCTATCTATCTATCTCGTTGTTTTAATGCACAAATAATAATCAAATGGAGAAACGGAAAACCAAGCTTGAATAAAGGAAAAAAAACAAGATCACAACCAGGATGTAACTTAATTTCATCAAGAAGGTTGCATATATATTGTTTTTCATCATTCAATCTTTAAGTAGGATAATATATTTCCTAGGTAATTGAACTATGTATGCATAAGAATTTACACATGATTCATTGATACCAATTTAATTTAGTTACTGATGAAGCACATACTATATCTAGAAAACATATATCTGTTAAAGTTACTTCACACACCTAGGATTTATTTTTCCTTGTTTATTAGTCATAATTAGTCATTATCCAGTCTCCTATATTTTAGGGGAGAATATTTCACCTGGAGAATATTCTCTTTCAATTGACACTTTAGTTTGACTAGTTGAGTTGAGTTTAGATGTTGCATTGGTTTTGTCACCATGCAACATTGGAATCATCACCATGCTAATTCGACCTTGCATTGGTATCATCACCAAACTGGCGCATTACCCTTGATTCCCTAAGTTAACTCCTCACTACTCTCTGTTCAGTTAGTTAACTGAAGACTAGTTGACTAGTTAACTCAACTAGGTGGCAGTTCACTCCCATAACTGCCTGAGAGACTAGACTAGGTGGCAGTTCACTCCCATAACTGTTGGTGTGTGTCCAGATCACTCTAGACCACCACTATGGCGCATCGGTTCTCCTCCAGTGTGCACTCATTGAGTTATACAGAGTATATCATGTTTAAATTATTCATTATTCACAACGGTTAATGAGAATTCTTTCATTTTTTCTCTCCTTATTCTTCCTTCTCAAATTCTCTCTGCAAATGTGTGTATTATTGTATAGCTTGATCTATTATGTGTAAGTTCAACACATTTACATGGTATCAAATCCAACAGACTGCTAAGAAAAAACTACACCAAAAATTTTTGCAGGTACAAAAGATTGAAGACAACAGAAAGATGGATTTCCAAAAAGAATTCATTCTTACACCTTACAACTATTTTGCATGGAAGGAGAAAATAGCCATACATCTCTGAACCAAAGGGTTGTATAGGTTAACCTTGAATACAGATACAGAACCGACATCGGCCATAGAAAAATCCAAGTACTTAAATCGCATGGATGAGGTACTCGGAACAATTTGCAGTCTTATTTCTCCCGATCTCCTGTTTTATATATCTTCCTGTAAGACTCCCAATGAAGCCTGGACCACCTTGGAAGGGCTCTTTGGAAAACAGGATGAGATGAGGGGACACATGCTGGAGGTGGAGCTGCTCACATTGGATCCAAAAAGTTTCAAGAATATCCAATATTTCTTTACAAAATTCAAGGATTTATTGTCGCAATTCAAAGCTTGTGGGGTTGATAAATCGAAGGAGGGGAAACAAATGGTTCTCACCATTCTCTCCAATATTGGTCATGAATTCTCTGTATTCGTATCCACATTCCATACTGTCAGATTCGCCTATGGAGGCACCTAGAAGATGCCTTCTCTTGAGGACTTTATCGAATCCTTGACACAAGAGCAAACCAAGCTCATCAACATGGGCACAATCAAAGGCCCAAGGGCACATGCACTCAATGTGCATGATGGCAACCACAAATATCATAAATCTAAAGATAAAGATAAATGGAAAGCTCATGCACATCCGAAGAAGGAAGGGTACACAAAACCCTTCACCGATGCCTCCGGATCCAAAGGGAAAAAGGGAAGAAAAGGGGAGAAATGCACGTACTGTCACAAAGGATTCCATTCGAAATACGCATGCATGCAAAAAAAAAAAGATCTGATGTCTCAAATACTTCAGCAAAACAACCTTGGAGATCGCATCCCCGAGGGTGCCAAGAAGAAGAAGCCGGAAGATCTGAATCAGAAGAAAGACAATTCTAGCCATGCCTCGATTGCCATCAACTCCTCTCCCGATGCTTGGATTGTTGATTCAAGAGCATCACATCATATGGCTGCATCAAAAGCAGTATATTCTTCATTGGATGCATGCAAAGGTCCTCCTTTTCTGATGGGGGACAACTCTTTTGTCAAAGTCACCAGCAAAAGAAGGATTGAACTCACCAATGGAAGCTTCGAGAATGTGTTGAACGTTCCCAAACTTTTCGTCAACCTTCTCTCCATGTATCAGATGACGAATTCCAACACTGGAAAGAAAGTCATATGCACACCAAATGTCGTGGACATCTACGACATGCAAACCAACTCCGAGGTTGCTACCGGTGAGGTAAATCATCAGTCTAGATTGTATACATTTTCTGAATTCATTGAACCTGATTCTGCTTTACTGCTTATTCATGCTGATGAAAGTAGTAGGATATGGCACGAAAGGTTTGGACATTTGAATTTCAGATACATGCAATAGCTTAGCAAACAAAGATTGGTTGATGGTCTACCAGACATCCATTTCTCCAAGGGAGTATGTGAGGGATGTGTTCTTGGAAAACACCCTAAAGAGAAATTCAACAAAGGAAAGTCTCAGAGAGCCTCCGCACCTTTAGATCTGATCCACAGTGACCTCATGGGTCCTTTTCCGCATCCATCGATTAGCAAAGCGAGGTTTGTTCTCATTTTTGTTGATGATTTTTCATGTTTTACATGGATCTACTTTCTCAGGCAAAAATCCGAGGTCTTTCAACACCTCAGAGATTTCAAAGCCTTGGTTGAGACATAGTCTGAAAAAAAGATCAAAGTCCTCCGAACTGATAATGGGGGAGAGTATGTAAATCATGAGATCCATAATCTTTGTCATGAGGCAGGGATTCAGTTGCAGCATACAGTTCCCTATACTCCGCAACAAAACGAAGTTGTTGAGCGGAAAAACAGATCTCTAAAGGAAATGGCATCTTGCATGCTACATGCAAAGTCACTACCACAAAGACTATGGGCCGAAGCACTTAATTGTGCAACATATATCCAAAACAGATTTCCCCATAGATCTATCAAGGATAAGACCCCCTACGAGGCTTGGAGTGGCCTCAAACCGGAAGTGACCCACTTTCGTATTTTTGGTTCACATGCATGGGCCCGGATTCCCTCTGAAAAGAGGAAGGCACTTGATCCACAGGAAAGTGTCTTGCATGTACCTCAACAGCCGCATGCAGACACTTTCATTCTTCCACATGTCCGAGATGATGAGCATGCACATGCCAACTCTTCTTCAAACGAGAGTTTTGATTCAAAAATTCAGATGATTTAGATTCAAAGTCAGTACAATCAGATGTAGAGTCAGAGCATCCAGATGTAGTTGCAGAGCCAAAGAAGAGGCCCAAGTGGGCGTAGACTACTCTTTAGGATGCAGGGGATCTCGTTGGTGATCCAACTGATACTAGGAGGACTCAATCTGATTTCGAGGAGCCTCCTATTGCACTCACTGCCACTGAACCATTGCCCTCCAGGCATCTTTTCTTGGTTCAGTCTTCGGATCCATAGTCTTATGGTGAGGCTGCTGGAAATCCCTTTTGGGAATCCGCCATGTAGAAGGAATACAACTCCCTCCTTGAGAACCAGACTTGGGATTTGGTTCTCCTTCCTTCTGGGAGGAAACTTGTCAGATGCAGATGGGTCTACAGGACCAAGAGCGCAGCGGATGGACAGATTAGCAGATACAAAGCCAGGCTTGTTGCCAAAGGCTTTCAACAGGTTCATGGCATTGACTATGATGAGACCTTTGCTCCAGTAGCGAAGATGGATTCCATATGATTGGCACTTGCCATTGCGACAACCAAGGGATGGGAAGTCCATCAAATGGACGTGAAGAATGCATTTCTTCACGGTGATCTCTCTGAGGAGATCTACATGGAGCAGCCCCAGGGATTTATGCAAGACTCATCTTTGGTCTGTCGACTGAAGAAGTCTCTTTATGGCCTCAAGCAGGCTCCGACGGCATGGTATGCCAAGATGGACTCCTACTTGTTGTCACAGAACTTTGTACCTTGTAAATCAAACCCGAACGTCTACATACTCAGGATGGTTGATTCACTTCTACTTTTAGTTCTGTACATTGATGATTTGTTGATCATCGGTTGCTCGACTTCAGCGATTGCTGCAGTCAATAGGATTCTACATGACAAGTTTTTGATGAAGGACATGGGTCCGCTAAGCTTCTTCCTTGGACTTGAGATCAGTCAGGATGTATTAGGCATCAAACCGTCTCAGGCCAAGTATGCATGAGATCTTGAGATATTTCACATGACAAACTGCAAGTCTGCTCCGACTCCTTTCCTATAGAGAGTCAAACTTGAGGATGGTGGGGAAACTCCACTGGTTGACAGCACACTGTACAAACAACAGTGGGGAGCTTGTTGTATCTCGCACACTCCATACCAGACCTCTCATATGCAGTTGGCATAGTTTCCACGTTCATGCAGGAGTCGCATGAGCTACATTGGAAGGCTGCAAAGTGTATCCTTCGATACGTACAGGTCACCATCACCTTTTGGATTCCTTATGCAACAGTCTCTACATTAGATCTCATCGGGTTTACTAATTCTGACTGGGCTGGCGATAGCACTGATTGCGAGTCCACATCTGGTTACTCACTCGGTCTTGGTTCCGGACCTATCTATTGGTCGAGCAAGAAGCAAGCTACCATTGCTCTATCTTTAGCCGAGGTGGAGTACAGAGGGGTAGTTAATATAATCATTCAGGCTATGTGGCTACAACATTTTCTCACTAAGTTAGGCATTCAGTTTCATCAGTCGATCATCATTTGGTCTGACAACCAGAGCACTCTGAAGTTCTGCAGAGATCCAGTTCAAAGGCAGTGGACGAAGCACATCGAGATCCACATGCACTACATCCGGGACTTAGTACACGAGGGGATCATCGACTTACAGTTATGTCCTTCAACAGAACATACGACATACATCTTCACCAAGACCTTCACTGGGCAAAAATTTCATTATCTGCGAAGTTGTCTTGGAGTGAAGGACACAGTTGTCTAACAACTGTAGTTCTTCTTTTTACATACATTGTACCTTGAGGGGGGGGTTCCCATGAGGTTTTCCCTCTTTCCTCACTTTATTTCAATGTATCTTTTGTATTTGGGTACCTAACATGGCCTCGTTGCCGGAATCCATTCTTTATTTTCACCATAGTGATGTTCAGAGGGGGTGTTGGAGTTACTTCACACACACCTAGGATTTATTTTTCTTAAGGTTTTTCCTTGTTTATTAGTCATAATTAGTCATTATCCAGTCTCCTATATTTTAGGGGAGAATATTCCACCTGAAGAATATTCTCTTTCTTATATTTTAGGGGAGAATATTCCACCTGGAAAATATTCTCTTTCAGTTGACACTTCAGTTTAACTAGTTGAATTGAGTTTAAATGTTGCATTGGTTTTGTCACCATGCAACATTGGGATCATCACCATGCTAATTCGACCTTGCCTTGGTATCATCACCGCACTGACGCATTACCCTTGATTCTCTAAGTTAACTCCTCACTACTCTTTGTTCAGTCAGTTAACTGAAGACTAGTTGACTAATTAACTCAACTAGGTGGCAGTTCACTCCTGTAATTGCCTGAGAAACTAGACTAGGTGACAGTTCACTCCCGTAACTGTTGGTGTGTGTCCAGATCACTTTAGATAACCACTATGGCGCATTGGTTCTCTTACAGTGCCTACTCATTGAGTTATACAGAGTATATCATGTGTAAATTATTCATTATTCACAACGGTTAATGATAAATCTTTCATTCTTTTTCTCGTTCTTCTTTCTCAAATTCTCTCTGCAAATGTGTGTATTATTGTTTAGCTAGATCTATTATGTCCAGGTTCAACACATTTACAATATCATTAACAACAAATGATATATCTTTTTCTCAATATATATATATATATATATATATATATATATATATATATATATATTAAAATGAAGGAGATGTTGTAAGCATAATTGTTGG
>JASDQU011025488.1:18559-32259 GCA_032191745.1 Picea mariana | reverse complement strand
ACCAATTATTTAAAGTAATTTCAAATTTTTGAATGTGAATTTTTATTATTTAATTTTATGTTATAATAAATATGTTAATATTAAATATAAGTAATCAAAATATTACACATATGATCTTGATATAATAAAAAAATGAAAAGGTTAAAAAAACACCGTGTACAAAGTTTTATAAAGTTTTTAAATTTTATTTAAATTTTTTTATTTTCAATGTAATTTAATAAAATATATTTATTAAAATACAATAGCTTTAATAAATATATTTATTATAAAATTAATTAAATATATTTATTTAAAAATCATTACAATAAACTTATAAAATATATAATAAAAGAATGAGAATATAAAGAAGTTATATTTAATACAAAATTTTGAGCTGAATCTATTTCACTCAAACCCTAATTTATATACACTTTATAAACCATAACTTTTTATTGAACTTGAAATGTCTTTGCCTAACACTTTGAAAACATGTTAAAATTTTAACACTTTGAAAACATGTTAAAATTTTAATTATAGTTTTAAAGTATAATATATACAAATTATACTTTATATATAAAAAAACATAAAACATATGATATTGTCAAATTCACCCACAAAAATAGATAAATAGATGGAAACATATTCCCACTCTAAGTTATTGTTGAGATGAACTCCATAAATTTAGAACGCTAGTAGATGAGGACATATCCGAAACTATAACAAGAAATCACCTCAACTCGCACAAAAATCTTATTTTATTGATCCTAATAATAATGAAAACTAATCAACTAATTATACCCTTAAAAAAATAATGCTACAACAAACGTTCAACTCAACTTTTATATATATATATATATATATATATATATATATATATCATTGTTTACAAAATTACTAATATTTATTTATGAAAATTTATTTAAACTTCCAATTTATCACGAATATATTAAAGAGATTATTGTTTACAAAATTACTAATATTTATTTATGAAAATTTATTTAAACTTCCAATTTATCACTAATATTTTTATGGGTTCAAATACCAATTTTTGTTTTTTTTAATTTGTCATAAAGATTAGATTTTTATTGAAATTTGATATTAGATTTTTATTACATTTGACAAGTTGCAGGTTTAAATATAAAACAATTACCACATTTTATATTTTATAATCTATTTTATATTTTTAAATTACCATATTTTAAATTTCATCATTTATTTTATATTTTTATATTATTTTTTTTTTCAATACTATAAATCTATTTTAAAATAAGTTTATTCATTTAAGAGGAATCAATTTTTTTCAAATATAAACTTTTATTATTTAATTTTAAATTATTATAAATATGTTCTTATTAAATGATCAAAATATTATACATAAAAAAAATTATATTCTTCTAGAGATTCTTAAGAAGATTATTTATTTATTTTATATCTCTCTAGTTGCTTTTTAAGATGGATTATTTATTTATTTTTGTTATGATTTAATGTGAACATCTTTTTCATAAATACTTTTCATTTTTTTTTTATAATTAGTTTTAAAAAATCTATATAATAACTTTGTATTCAATCTTGTCCCCAAGGTGTAGGACAGTCGGTGATGGAGTGTGTTGTTAAGCCACTCTGTGATGTTAAAGTCACCGGTTCGAAACCTACGGAGACAAAAAATCCAACCATGTTAAGGGTTGGTGTGGCTCAGGCCGGGTGCGATCCCCGGGTGATTTTGACGGCCTAGATGCCCCTGAGTCGTGGTTTCTCAAGCCACAGGTTAATCGCGTAGCCAGCAGGTCCCGCACAAATTAACAAACAAAAAAAAACTTTATATTCAATCTTCATAACGATAATATAAAATATTGTAAACACTAATAAAAATTCATAAAAATGTAAATTCGCACATTGATGAGGATGATAATCAACATATAGGCTAGTAGGAGGAAGCAACATGAGAAAAGATGATTCTTTTGTTGTGTTGATTGAAAGAAACAATGTAACCTTGTTAGTGAAGAGTTCCTAGGATGCTCAAATCATTACTTCCGGAGGGAAGGAACACTTAGCAAACAACATCATTCGCTAGTGCCAAAATTTCATTTTTATTGATAGGGAGATTGACATCATCATTAAAATGGAATGTTATACCTAGAATTTCTAGATTTGCAATGTAGATGTACATTATTGAACAAAAATATAACATTTTATAGTATTGCACAACGGATTTTAATCCATGAATGTTTTACTAATATCCAGTGACTTGATTTTTAATTTTCTATAATCTGTTTATCCATAGGTATTGACCTCGTTATTATTTCCACCTATTGCTATTGGGATTTAGGGTTCAAGGTGTGTTAGGGATTTAGTGTTCCATGACCCAGTTGTCCACCTATTGTTACTAAAATATCAAAGTTTTATTTCCTCGAAATACACACTTCTTGGTTAGAAGTTCACCTAGGCCATGGAATTTTATGTACCATGACAACTTGTTTGAATATATATTATCTTCTTTTTCTAGAAAAAATAAAATGACCATAGTTTTAAACATGCTAATTTTTTTCATTTCACCTAAATATGATGGAGCCCTAATTCTTGAAAATATGCATTTTTAGATTAATATCCAAGTTTGTCTTATGGATTTTTAGATGATGGCATCATGCACAATGGGTCAAGTTTCATGAAAAGCACACCTTCATTCTAGATCAAGTCATTTTGATCAATATTGTAACAAAACATACAATCAAGTGAGTAGCTTAGTTTGAAAGTGAAAGGAATATTAGAGATATATTCATTATCATTGTGGCCACCCTCTCCCCACTTGACCATTGAACAACAAGATTCCCAAGTTTGAATTCAATATCTTGATAGATAGGTGGTCAAATTAGCACAAAAATATTGATAATATACTATTTATTAAGTTGTGCACCAACACCTTGGCTATGACTCACGTCCAAATAAAGTATCTATTATTATTACTTAAATTTATGTCTATTTTTACTATGGCCAACTAGCCAACATATTTTTTTTTTATCTCTATGTGTTTTGAAACTAGCCCATGTTATTCTCCACATTTATTCGTACAAGGCTCAAGTTCTCTATGTTTTGTTAATCCCTTGCAAAGATACTAAAACAATTTATGATGTCATGAAAAATGGAAACCAATTATGGAAGGTCAAACAGCTTTCTACACACAGACAAACAAGCGAAGCCTCTACAATCATCTAAGTGGAGACTTGGTTGTTTACATGGTAGTTCCCAATCCAAAACACTAAGCCATATCTCACATAAACCACATCTAAATACCTCTTTATTATTAATAAATTTGAATGAAGCATTCTATTAAAAAATAAAATATGCTATAAAATATCTATTACAAATGGATTTATCTATATATTCTTTTGACATATTAATTTTCATATTTTTTATTCTAAATTTTTTGGGATATGTTTCCTCTACATTTTAAACTTTAAACTTGTTTTTAGTTGAATTTTTTTTTTAAATTTTCAATGTGATTTAATAAAATATATTTATTAAAGTATAACAAATTTAGTAAATATGTTTATTATAAAATTAAGTAAAAATATTTTTTTAAGGATCATTACAATAAAATTATAAAAAAATATAATGATGATGATGATGATCAACGTCCACTAAGACCAAAATGGTCTATCGGACCTTAATGGGGTAAGTGACTACTTGCGATTCTTTAGAATTTTCTTTCAGTGCTCGAAAAGTATTAAGAGAAGCTTTCCAAGATCACCATAGTTTTGTTGAGTTAAGAGGTTAGGAAGGTTGGTAGTGTGACAAATATTTTGAAAATGATATGTAATATGGGTATAGAATGGAGAATCAAAGAGAAAGTATTTTTCATCTTCAACCTTCTTAGTGTCACAAAGGTGACACACTCTTTCATCCCATGACGTTTTAGGAATTGACCAACGCCCAGTTTCACTATGGAGTTCATGAGAATTTGTTCATAATTTAGCAATGGTTATTTTTTTATTTACACTTGTAAAAACATATAGATAATTTTGATCTTCTAGATTAGGGTTGATTACATCCTTATAATACCTTAATTTTTTTTTTCCTCTAAGTCTTTATCACACCACATTTTCTCCTTAAATTTTTGATTTGAAGATTTTTTTAATAGTATATTTATTATGAAAAATGGTGTTTTCCATGATTTCCCAATAGTTTAGCCAAGACCAGGCATCTTTATTCTATCCTCGCTTGAGTCGATGCTGGTTACGACTTGATTTTGAAGCAATTTTAGGAAGCCTTTTGTCTTCCATGTTGTTTAAATCGTTCTTATACATTAGATACATAGTCATAGTTGTGCTCTCAATGGGGGAGATCCTTGTTTCTAAGAGGACGATGGGATAGGGCATATTTCCATTAGTTTTGAGATTATAGGTTATAAAATTATTTTGTATTGTCTCTATATTTCTCCAAGATTCACGAGAAATACTGCAACCCTATACTTCACATCCATAAAGAATAAAAAGTGCAAAAAGAGTCTCAAAGAGGAATTTCTTCTTATCCCAACTCCAAATATCAACTCATTTACAATTGTTTTCAATCCCATACTAATCTTTCCATCCCCCAATAATCCTTTTCTCAATTCTATAATTCCATTTGAGCTTGTGTTGAATATCAATTCCAAGATATGTGTATGAAGTCACTTCCTCCAAGTTTTTGTTTTCATATACGGAGGTTTCATAAGTGATATTATTGGATATAATAATCATGACCTTAGTCTTATCAGTGTTAACCATCCTTCCCATATTGGAGAAAGAATCCTTGAGGATTCTTAGTTTGTTTTCAAGATCATGGGGACTCATTTCCATAAGAAAGATATCATCGGCACAAAGAATATTATTGATGACTATACCAGTGAGAGTATGGCCGACACAACCTGCTTTTTCCAAGAAATCTTGTAACTTGTCAATGTATATGCCAAAAAGGGTAGGGGACAAGGGACAACCTTGTTTGACTCTAATATTATAGTTAATCTCTTTTGACTAGACCTCAATGTTTTTAAACTTAGAAATAACATTCTCATACATCCTTATTGTAGAAGCCCTCAACTCGAGAGGAACTTTTATCTCTTCCAACCTATTTCAAAGGTTTTTCCTAGGAATCATGTCAAAAGATTTGATAAAGTAAACAAAACAAAAAAAAACGATTGGTTTTAGTATTTCAAAACTCCTTTGCAATGATCCTAAAGGTAACAATATGGTCCACGGTTGAATGATATCTTCTAAACCTGTATTGACCTTTATCTTTTTAACCATGAATTTCTATCTAAAGGCTAATCTTCTTTTCCAAAATAATTGCACAAAGCTTTGGCTAAAATCGGACAAACCATAATGGTCCTATAATTAGAGGGATTTTTTCTATCCCAATTTTTAAAAATAGGAACAATGAGGCTTTGCATCCAGGGTTTAGGGAAGCCCTGCTTCACTGCTAAATTGAAGAGCTCGTGTATGTGAGGCATAAGGATAGGCCCTATAACTTTAAAAATTTCATCTTGGTAGCCTTCAGTGCCCTTATCTTTCTCATTTGCAAGCCGCTTAACCCCAAAATCTATGTAATCTAAAGAAAAAACTTCTTCCTTTGTAGGGACAATAGGAATTATGTGCGTGAAATTAGGGAACTCATAAATAATTTTCATGTAGGAATTCCATTCCCATAAGGAAATCCTATTATTATCCTTATTAGTGTGGTTTAGAATTTGTCTACAAAACTTCTTAGGATCCAGCTTATATAGTTGTGAAATTTGTTCTTTCATTTTATTAATATAATACCTTTATTTCCTTTTAATTAGGGATTTGTACGTATTGATCTTATCAAGTTTTAAGGACTCATTAGAAGCATCCCTAATGGATTTCCTAGAAATTTTACATTCCTTATCATACAAAGTGTTGGTCGTTCTATTATTCTTTTTATAGGACACCTCGAAAGAGAACTTGCTAATAGAAGTGGAAAGGGTAGTTGTAAAATTATGATAGAGCTCTTTAATGTTGTCCTTATAAGTTATGAGATTTAATTTACTATTTAAATCCTTTAAGAAAAGGTGAAAATTTCTTTGATTATCATAATTCTCTTCAATGATTCTCTTGTGCATGGAAAAGTTTAGAGTTAGGGTTAAATGTTTATGATCAGAGTTTGCCTCATGGTCATTTAAAAGGTCAAAATTTTCTATTTGGTTGGAAACRGGGATAGKTATCACATAATCTACAACACTACTACCTATCCCATGAATACAAGTCATCTGGTTGAATTTTGGCCACTTCATTACTCCATTGCAAATTATTAGGTCTTGAGAGTTGCAGAGCTTGAAAAACTCAGTACCAAAAAAATTCTCAATTAGGTCTTTAGAGATTCTTTTATATCTATTAGATAAAACAAGGCCCTCATCTATCCTGGAATCAGTACTTAAAAGAGTAGCTTGTTTAGTTTAAGTACTAGCATTAAACTCTCCTATGAGGAGATATTATCTTATATCTTGTTCTAAATTATTATAGGGACAATTGTTATCTAGATTGTTTTTCTTATAAAAAATAGAATTAATAGGTGAAAAATAGAAAATTGCTATTTACATATTCATCCAAATGTATTGATTGAGAGGGTTGGTATGATGAAGTTGAATGTGAAGAGAAATGATATTTCTAATATAACAAGCTATGCCTCTTATTCTTCTGCGGTGGAATTTTTTGTTCCATGTCAAACACAAGACAAATACTTCTATATTAGAGACTTTTGAATCCTAATGTTGTCTAAACAAAATGATAAAGAAAGACCATATTTGAAACAAATTTTTTAAATTTTGTTTCTAGTTGATATTTTTTTTAATTTTCAATCTGAATTAATAAAATATATTTATTAAAATATAATAAACTTAGTAAATACATTTATTATAAAATTAAATAAAAATATTTATTTAAAGATCATTACAATAAAATTATTAAAAATATAATAAAATATTAAAAATTAAAAAAAACATATTTAGTACAAATTTTTGAGGAATAATTTTGAATCAATCTCACCCTAACCCTAATTTATATTCACCCTATATAAACCGTACCCTTTTATTGAACATGAAATTTCTTTCTCTAACATAAACCCTAATTTATATTCACCCTATATAAACCGTACCCTTTTATTGAACATGAAATTTCTTTCTCTAACAGTTTGAATCTATAGAAGAATTTCAATTATGATATTAAAGTATAATATATACAAATTGTTCTCTATATAAAATATAGGATATTTTCAAATTCACCCACATAGATAAATGGAGAGATATTGTCAAATTGTTCTTTATTACATTTGAGAATTTGATAAGTTTAAATAAAAAAATAAAAAAATAATATTTTTTTTAGGTGCTTTATAAAAAAGATTGTTTTTTTTATTTTATATTCTTATTATTTATTTAAAGTAAACATCTTTCCCATAACACCTTTAATCATTTTTTTTAATATAATTAATCTAAAAATATATATATAATGTGGCTGAGCACACGTGAATGTGATCTTAGTGGTTGAGTACTAGCGATTTTGGTTCTCTTGTGATACACAATGAGATAGATTTGTCGACATCCCTATGGCTAAGCACTAGTGGGTGTAGTGTCTGAGCACTAGTGGGTGTATGCAATCCCTTGCTATATTGTACAAAGAGTTACACTTACTTGTAACCCTATTTGTGATGTAAAGGATACAGGTCGACCCCACCATAAAGTAAAAGATAATTAATATGGTAATTATTAATTATATTGTGAGTTATTTAGTTCGTCCTTGTTGTTCCAATAGACACTATTGTTGATAGGCTAAGTATAATATAAATAAAGGTAAAATTCCCATTGAAGAAATATATTACAAGTGTGAGTTTGGAAATTTCAGCAAACACTAGTTCTTGAGAAAAGTCCGTTCTTGAGAAAAGTCCACACCTCTCTTGGGGATAGTGTTCTAGGGTCTGTGAGCACCCTTTTGTGTCTTAGGTTTTATGGTGGTGGAGGTATTTCTCTTTGGGAATATAGCAAAGTATTGGTTTGGTTTTCTTCCCTTGTTGAGAAGGGTTTCCCAGGATAGTTATTTTGTACTTGTGCATGGTGTTTTCTTCTTGTGATCTTGGTTGCTGCAAAAAACTGTTAATGGTGAAACTACAAATGTCTATGGTTAAAGTAAAATGATAAAAACGGAATGAACTCCATGCTTGAGCCTATCTTATTGAATAAATAAACAGATATTTCTACAGGTTGATAAATTTTAAGTCAATGTACAACAAGGTTTCACATAAACAAAATGAGGACTATGATTCCCTGATTTTACAAACTTCCTCACCTTAACAACAAAGACTATAAATTGTTCAGTGTGAAATTTTTTTGATAAACCTACATACTAGGCTAGGAAAAAGATAGCAATTAACGACTTGAATGTGTTATAGTTCTAATGGAATTCAACTTCTCTCACATCTATTTGGACATCACTGCATCAAATACAATAAGATACACATTAGTTATGAAACAAAAGAATAGAAGTTATGTTTTTCCTTCCTTACTTCTTTTTAGCTATGAACGATGTCTTTATTACTAGTGAACGGGCATAGCGATTTCATACTTCACCTTATATTATTTTTATCATTAAAAAAATTTCTATTTTAAGTCAGATATGCTTAAATTTTATGCATCTTGGAATTGTTTCTACAACACATATACCTTTCTATACAAAAAAAAATCTTTCATTTCTTACGAGATATCATCCACAACAACATATAATATCCAATAAACCATGATCCTTATGCCAATGAAAGAAAGTGTTGACTTGTAATAACATGATAATTGATTGGTTATAGTGGGAATATGATTATTTCTTAGCACTTTTTATTTTCTTTTACAGAAATGAAAGAACTCAACTCACTAGCAATTCATATTCCTAGGAGACCCTTTTCATAAGCCTTCCTAAACAATTGCCCATTACTAAGTCATATTCATATGCTCCATTATGAATATCCTTATACAAATAAAAAATTTTATAATTGATAGTAGTCTACAATATCCCTTTCTCATGCCTTGCTAAAAAAATGTCCTGTATTCAGTAATATACTCCTAAAATCTATGCATATTAAGATATTTTCTACAAAATAAATACCTCCTTTAATGTTATTTCATACAATAATGGCATGGTAGTGGTCACTCTATATTATGCGTAAGTCATTTTGTGATAATTGATGTATGATATGTACATCTTCAATATTCATAATGATAATCTTCCATATTCATAATGATAATATAGATTATTGTCAACAATAACCGAAATTCCTAATTGTAATGCTATTATGCCGAAATTCCTAATTGTAATGCTATTATGTATGAACTTTTATTTCTTTCATAAAATTCCAAATTGTACATAAAGAAACTTATTGTCATGTAAATTCGCACCGAAATTCCAAATAGTAATGCTATTATGTATGAAGTTTTATTTCTTTCATAAAATTCCAAATTGTACATAAAGCATCTTATTGTCATGTAAATTCGCACATTAATGAGGATGATCACCAACATATCGGTTAGTAGAAGGAGGCAACAGTAGCAAAGCCGATTCTTTTGTTGTATTGATTGAAAGAGATAGTGTAACCTTGTTGTTGAAGAGTTCCTAGGATGCTCAAATCAGCACCTCCCGAGGGAAAGAACGCTAAGCAAACTGCGTTGTCCACTACTGATGCCAAAATTCCATTTCGATTGATAGGGAGATTGAGCCCATCCTTAAAATGGAATGTTATAGCTAGAATTTGTATCTTTGCAATGTCGTCGAAATAGGTGAAGCAAGTTTCTAATGTGAATCCCGACTTCTTCCTTGGAGCAAATTTGAACTGCTTCAGAAAAGATATTGTTAAAGCATCGTAGGCTAGCTTCACTAGTTGGCTGATAAGGACTCCGTTGTCCACGATCATCCCGCCTCCACGTGAATTAAGCTGGAGAGCCTTAGGAGAAACATTCAACCGGGTGTTCCCAATGGTTATACCGTTGATTCCAACAAAGTACCATGAAGGAAGAATAGGACTCGACAGCATAGCAGTGAAATTTGAGTTGGAGGGAACGGACACATCCAGGCCCACTCTTAGTTTTCCTTCCTCTTTCAGATTCAGAAAGTCCGGAAAGCAGTAGGAGAAGATTCTTCTTTTGGACTGAGAAGGCAGTGAAATCGATCCCCTAGCCAAACCCAGGTGTCTAATAGAAGGATTGCTGGTGTATCCTTTGAAATCGTATCCGCATCTGAATCCGAAGTTTTTAAAGGACTGAGAACCCAACCACTGTGAGATTCAAAAGGAAGAAAATAGCAAAAAGATAATGTAAATAGCTGAAGCAATCAGGAAACTATGAAGAATAGAGATAAATAAACAAAGTCAGAAAAGGGATACTTTATTCATCAATGCTTCTGTAAATCATCATGTACATAGATGTACATATATAATACAAAAGACCATAACTGTTATGTAACTGTATAACAGTTAGGTTAACTAGCCAACTAACTTATGATTAATGTTTTAACATCCCCCCTTAATCATAAGTTCGTTCTTGCCTGAAAAACTACCACTACTTGACAATCACATGTGTCAAGCGAATATTCAAAAAGATGGCTAAAGATGCTCTCTGAACTCTAAAAAGAAAATAGCAGAAGTTGATGTCTTCTACTAAATTTGTGGTTTAAGGTTCACCACAAACACATCTGGTGGTTTTAGGATGACCACAAACCAATCTGGTGGTTTCGGGATGATCACAAACCGAATGTCTAGCAGAAGCTGATTTCTTCTACTAAATGGCATGGTTTTAATTTGACCATAAACTAACAAGAGCTCAAGGCTCAAAAATATAAAAATGTAAGAAGCAAAACTTCATGTCTTCTGCTCAATTGGTGGTTTTAAGCTGACCACAAACCATATCAACAACAATTTGTTCAAAAACAAGATTGCATACCAAGAACTAGGTTGCATACTTGATCATCTGTTCACAGGATCTAAATCAAACTTGGAACCTAACTCAAAATCAAACTTGGAACCTGACTCAACTAGATTTCCCCCTTGTCAGGGACAAGTGGTTCCAATTCTCTTGACTGTCATTCACAAGTATGGCCAAGAAGAGATCCAGCACATCAAACTGTCTTCCGACGGAGTCTGAAGACTCGATATTCAACTCAGAAGACTACATCAATTGGGCCCCGATCATACCCTAAATCATCAAATCTTGAAAAACATTCATTTTCATCAACTGTAGAAATATCTCCAATCAAGTATGAATGTACTTGTGTATAAATTCGACGATAAGACTGCTCCAATAAATTGGCTTCCAAACGCCAATGCCAATTCCCTAACCATTCAAAATGAATTTGCTTCCACTTGCGCTTTTGACACCTTATTGAGGGATGATTTGTCTTACCACAAAATTTGCATGGGTGAAGATCAAAACAGTTTGACTTATCATGGCTAAACCGGTGACAGTGTTTGCACTGTATGGGTTTTTTATCCGACCGATTAGCAACATCATCATCAACTGTATCCTGTACCTGTTCCTTTCCAATATCCGCAAGCTCTGTCATCTTATCATCATTCCAAAAACCTCCACTCACAAAGAAAATAGGTTCGCTATAATTAGGAAAATGAAAAAGGTTGTCAGCATCTTGTACATACCCTAGTCCATATCGATTTCGTTTAAATCGTAATTCTTCCCATGGTCGAACAATACATTTATCCGCAACTTTTTCTGACATAGGGACTTCATCTAACTGATCTTCATGTTTATGACTTTCATTACTAGTCAACTGAGCGTCTTCATTCTCATCTTTGATGTCATTAAAATCACATTGTTGGTGTCGAAGCAAACTTAACACATCTGACAACAACTTGTTTTGATGTTTGAACATATCAATCTTCTTGTGCGTTACTTGTAAACAAGTAGTCACTTTGTTGAGGGTTCACTTGTTTATTGCAATTGTAGATTATGTAGTTGAGTTAATTAATGTGCACAATATTGTAAATAGTTCCTCAATTCTTGCCATTATGCAGAATATGGAAGAGAGATGCTTGTATGTTGATGCCACAAAATTCAATTTTGTATCCTGCTGTGCAATCATCCGATGCATAAATGTGCCAAAAACTACAGGATAACCAATGACTCACAAAAGGATCCTAAGACGCACACAAAGATCCTAAGATATACCCCCTTATTCAATTTCCGGTGGGTCAAAGAGGACTCCTTATAACCTCCAAAAACTCCTTATAACACCTTTACAAAAGGTCTTCAAAGAAATAACAAACCCTTATAACTCCAATTACCAACAATTTTGTATTTTCAAATATTCTTATAACTCCTTAAATACACATCAAAATCTTCCTATTGCAAAAGCAATACACCTTATAACTCTTTAAATTTCCCTTGAATTTTTTTTTTTTTTATAACTTAATGATATCACTCATTACTCCCAAATAAAAAAACTTGTTGAAAATCTTTCATACACTTATTTCCCATATAAAAAATCTTAGAAAATCTTTCATAATGTTAACCCTCCGTACTTTAATGTTCTTTATGAAATGTAATTTTCTATAACCAAAGATGGCTAAATTAGTGGAACCTTAAATTTATATGCCTCTCAACTATTTCACCATATGATGCTTTGGAAATGATGCCATATACCCTTTTATAATGCCAATTAACTATTTCACTGCCTTGGAAATGACGTCATATAACCTTTTATAATTTTGAGAGGAGTTTTAAAGGGAAKTTTATAAAATCATAAAAATGAAGATCACCTCATTAATTTCCAAGATCCGTCCAAGTTGAAGTTTCTCYTTTTGCAAGCGTAACTTCTTTTATGCGGATGTTTCTTTCTCAAACGGAGATTGCAAGTTCCTTCTTTTATGTGGATGTTTCTTTCTCAAACGGAGATTGCAAGTCGTAAGGGTACACGTAGGATTAACACCTTGAAGCTTCTCAATAAAACAGATCGGTCACATTGCAAGTCGTAAGGGTACACGTAGGATTAACACCTTGAAGCTTCTCAATAAAACAGATCGGTCACATTTTCCAGGGAAGTTTTGTGCCATTAAATAAAACAAAGATGAACTAAATTTTTCTTGCCATTAAATAAAAGAAAGATCACTTATGTGCTTCAGATCAACGCTCCATGCCCTCTTCTCATGTGGATGCTCCACGCCATGCTCAACAAAAGATCCGCCTTTTGTTCCAATCCTTCCAGCAATTCAAGTTTCTCCTTGGAGTAGCCAACAAATTCACCAGTAGCATTCCTTCTCTCCTCCATGCAAAGGCCGCGAGCGATCTCCCTTTTTCCTTCTCGGCGCACCAACATCAATTTCCCATGGAGAGCAGTGATCCGGTAAGCAAGAACGATCTGCCTCTCACAATTTCCCAGTGGCTCTCATTAACGATGGCTTCTCTTTCTGCTCCCCCTTCCGTGCATGCGACTAGGCAATCTGAGACTCTCCTCGGCTTTCTCTGCTCGGTTCAAGAAAAACCAAAATACACCTCTCCGACTTCACAATTTAAAGTCTTAGCTCTTCACTGTGCATGAAATGATCAGCAAATGCAAACCAACAATTAGACTTTTCTTCGGATCTGCCTCTTCATGATTTCCCTCTCCTCGGGCTCAATTCAAACACGAATGGTGGCTAGGGTTTTCTCTTCCTTCCAGAGACCGAAAAACACCTTTACTCTGATACCACTG
>JASDQU011025487.1:7363-32226 GCA_032191745.1 Picea mariana | reverse complement strand
ATCCTTTCTTGAGAGTGCATCTGCCACAAAATTTTGCTTCCCCTTTTTATAGATGATTTCAAAATCATAACCCAATATCTTGGTTACCCATTTTTGTTGTTCTTCTGAAGATAGTCTTTGTTCCAAGAAGTATTTAAGTCTATCATGATCTGTTTTGACTTTGAAGTACCTACCTATTAGGTAAGGATGCCATTTCTTCAATGCATGTAGTATTTCCATCATTTCCTTCTCATAAATGGGTTTGTGTAAGTCCTTTCACTTGAGTGGTCGACTTTCAAAATCCAGGGGCCTTCCTTCTTGCATTAGGACAACACCGATTCCATTTCTCGAGGCATCACATTCCAAAATAAAGGTTTTTGTGAAGTATGGAGTGGTGAAGACAGGAGCTTTGCACATCACCTCTTTAAGTTGTTCAAAAACTTTAGTTGCCTCTGGAGTCCATGAAAATGCATCTTTCTTAGTTAGTGTCGTTAAAGGTGCTGCTATTCTTCCATAGTGTCGAACAAACTTGCGGTAGTAACCTATCAAACCCAAAAATCCTCTAATATTCTTCAATGTTTTGGGAATCAACCAATCCATCATGGCCTTAATCTGGTTAGGGTCTACCTTGACACCTTCATGAGATACAATATGACCCAAATACTCTACCTCCTTCACTCCAAAGAAACATTTGGATGGTTTGGCATATAGTTGTTGCTCCTTTAGTAGTTGTAGCACCTTGTCAACATGTCGCACATGATCCTCCCAAGACTTGCTATAGATTAGTATATCACTGAAAATTTCATGAAAAGTTTTTGAAAATTAAAAGTCACTGTTCCTAATGATTATAACCATTGGATTCCTAGTACAACATCTGCACCACCCATGGGTATATAAATCATTGGACTATTCATTACATATTCCCCCATAGTAAGATTGATCTTATTGCATTTTCCTGAGCAATTGATAGTTCCTCCATCTGCAATCATTACTTGAAACTCTGGCGTTGGATATACAAAGCAATTGAGAGCATTGGCTCATTTATAGTGAATGAAATTATGAGTACTGCCAGAATCAATTAGGAATATTACCTTTTTCTTTTTGATGTATCCTTCGATCTTGAGCTTTTGAGGAGTGCTAATTCCAGCCAGTGCATTACACGATATCGTGGGAGTCCACTCTTCAGATGAAACTGCTTCTACATTTTCATCTTGAGATGGTTCTTGTTCTTGTTCTTCTTCCTCTTCACAATCTATGTAGAATAATTTATTCTCACCACACTTATGTCCCTTACTGTACTTGCTATCACAATTAAAGCATAAACCTTTTGCTTTTCTTTTTTCCAATTGTTGAGATGTCAACCTTGTAGGTTGAGGTGTTTTAGAAGAAGGATCATTGTTCTCTCTATAGATGTTAGGATTGGTCTTTCTAGTAGCCATAGCCATATTTTTACTTTCAACATTTCTTGCCACCTTAAATGCATTCTCTAATGATTTGGGTTCCCAAAGGCGAACCTCATGTTGAATGTTATCCTTTAAAGTTCCCATGAATACATCAATCAAGTGCTCATCTGGAATATTTGTTACCTTTATATTCAATCGTTGGAAGTTCTCAATGTGCTCGGTAACTGAACCCTTTTGCTTGAGATTTATCAATTGGCTAAAGAAGGTATTGCTCCTTGTATCCTCATAGTGTGTTATCATTTATTCCATGAAAATTGTCCAAGTGACGAGTGATTTGCGAGAACAAATCCATCGATACCATACAAATTGATTGGGTTCTAAATATAAAGAAGCAATTCGTACCTTTTGTGTATGTGGCACATTATGTAGATCAAAGAATTGCTCCATCTGAAGTATCCATGTGATTGGGTCCTTGCCATCAAAGTTCCTCATATCGATCTTAGGAATGTGATTGGTCTTCAACCCAAAGTTGGAGTTTCTCCATTCTTGATTCACCTTCCTTGCATCCTCATCATGAATTTCATGGGATGCATTTTCACTTTCAGGTGTCTTCTCTGTTACGAAATTTTTCAATACTTCCATGATATCCTCTTTTAAACCATCCATCTTTGCCTCCAACTTAGCTTCCATCTCTTGTAGTTCATCTTTTGTTACTATCTTCTCTTGTAAATCATTTATGTCCCTACGCATTTCTTCACCTTCATCAAGAGTCCAAGTAGGATTCTTTGGAGGCTTGTTTGGTGTAGAAGTTCCCCTTTTGGGTGGCATGTTGGCCAAGTATCACTTTTGAACCTTGATTTTGAGGCGGTTCTGCTAGACAATATTTATTATGTTGTATCTCCCAAGTTTCGGCCCTTCTGGGTATGAAACTTTCTTTTATGTAGTTATTTGATATTTCTTCTCTGCAATTCCATAGGTCTGATCAAAATTGGATGTGCCAAGTGGAATTTATGGTAACTTCCCCACAACTTGCTGATTTTTGGACTTTCCAGGCGATCTCACTTGTATAGCGTGCCCCACACAAAATAATTGATATAAAATTATGAAACTCGTACCCGAAATACCACAGATTGTCCACTATCCAATGAAACCAGTCCCACTCAATTTGGATACTATAGGAATATGTTATGATTGTTTTACCTAGAACACCTTCTTGAGACTAGTCAATAGGACTAGTCAGATACCCTATCTTCCACAGGGTGTATCTACAAATTTAAGATGACCTAGATGCTGAAATTTTTACCATAGATACATTACTAATTTCTATGAATATCCTATGGATTTTAGGGTCTGAAACGTTACATAAAAATGTTTATAGCAAAAATTATGCAATGACTCAGTTCAGGATGATTCCAGAACCCTATCTTGCACAGGCTGTATATCCGAAAGTATAAGGCCTCAGGAGATGAAATTTTAACCCAATGTAACTTGATCCGTCTAATAAATATGATCCAATTCGTTCCTTATGAAACATTGTAGAAAAAAAGTTATAGAGAAAATTCCAAGGTGTCTTAGATGTAGCAACGAAACCCCAAGATCTTGAGCTCTGATACCATATGTTAAGAACCAAATATTAATATAGCATAGAAAAACCTCAGAATAAGTACTCAACGCCTTGAAAAAGAGATAATTTCAATTAATAAGCCTCTTTGAGGGGGAAACCTCCTTTTACCCCACATAAATGTTCAAGTACAAGATGATTCCAAATGAAAATGTCTCCTTGGTATATATAGGAGACTAGGAGGTATAATTACAACTAATATAATAAAGTCAACATAAGTAAAATAACATTACTAATGTAATATGCCCCAATTAAGGGGTAATGGGCCAATATTAGGGCTTAACATACCCACCGGTACACTCTAAGAACATCGAACAACGGGTGAGAAACAAGGAAGTGCAGGAGGTAATTTATTACCAATTGAGCATTCCTGATTATAAATTTTGTGACCCCGTGGGGTTGTATATGGAGTTGTGATTTCCAAAAGCACTAGAGCCTACAAGGTTATTCATATTATCATCACTTAGGGGTATGGTTGGTGTTCCAAATCATGTTCTCATTCTGCTGTCATACTTCCCTTACGTTTTGTGGATCATTTGTAGCAAAGAGAAGAACTATATTACCGAGCAATCTGGGTGGCTATGGTGGAAGTTTGCTTTCACCTAACACATTGTAAAAATCATTTAGCCTAGGATTGTATATAAATAAGCTCCTTCTAGAGCCCATGTATTTGTTTTCATTTTAGTAGAGAAGTGTACATATTTCCCTGTTTTATGACGCAAGTTTTGAGCTCGACTCCATAGCCCAACAACTAGGCACTGGAACTATGCGTTCTTGGCAGCTGGCAGGGAGCATGCCATTCCCTGTGGAGCCAAATGTTATCACATATAGTTTTCAAGGGAAGCAGGACATCCAAGTTCATGGTCTGTAAAAGGAATGTCAAAGCATAGTGTTCAGAGCAATCCATTCTGGACTCGAATCAAGCAAGCAGACAAGTTTATCTTTCAACGACGGAGATCCAATGAGGCAAATCAGATCAATGGCGCACGAGAATTTGGAAACCCAAAGTTGCTCAAAGATTAGCACTGGAGCAAAGGCCCGAGATCAAGGACGAGCAAAGATTAAATATGGGTCATAGATCTCATTGGGAGAGATCAACGGTGGAAAATTATCGCGAGAATCAAGAGTTCAAAATAATGTTAAATTTAATCATCAAAGGTCTGAAGTCCTGAAGCCCAAAATAAGTGGGAGTCATCCGATTTTAGGGGGACAGGTGGCATCCAATCCAAACGCTCATGAGAATGAGCTTCGGGAGTGTTGAAATCAGAAGTGTCGAAGCCACCGAAGTGTCGAGCTCCCGGAGTCCCAAAGTGTGAAGTGCAAAGTAAAGATAGATCGTCTGATCCATAAGGGCACGTGGCAATAGATCAGTGGATTCACAATTTCACGAATCTGAGGATTGCTGGGAGAAATGCACAAGTTTCCCACAACACAAGTTCGCGAAGCACTCAGAGAGTGGGCCCAGGGTCATAGCCCAAGGTCCTATGGAAGGCGGGTCCAGAAGGAAAGGTTGGTGCCCATCGCACAGAGATGGTCGATTCGGAGTTTCAAAGAAGCAATACAAGTCGTCGATCGTGAAAAATATATGACCGTCTATCTGAGCAGGGTGATTTCACCGACTCGGGTATCGGGAAATCTGGATTAGGGGAGGTGAAGACTCCCTAAGCACAAAATCCCAAAATACCATTTGGGATAAGGCGTTGGGTCACATCCCGAGGTAACATTGGATAAAGGCCAAAGTCATAGGGTGCTCATCCTCTGCTCCACGTCCAAGGCTGTTAAAGCGCCAAATTTGGTACCGTTTCCATGCAAGGTCTTATGTATCCTAGAATTGGTGAACGGGTAAACTTCAACGGCTGCACCTCAAATAGTAGAATCGTCCCAACCACAGATCTTGATCACNTTTCCCACAACACAAGTTCGCGAAGCACTCAGAGAGTGGGCCCAGGGTCATAGCCCAAGGTCCTATGGAAGGTGGGTCCAGAAGGAAAGGTTGGTGCCCATCGCACAGAGATGGTCGATTCGGAGTTTCAAAGAAGCAATACAAGTCGTCGATCGTGAAAAATATATGACCGTCTATCTGAGTAGGGTGATTTCACCGACTCGGGTATCGAGAAATCTGGATTAGGGGAGGTGAAGACTCCCTAAGCACAAAATCCCAAAATACCATTTGGGATAAGGCGTTGGGTCACATCCCGAGGTAACATTGGATAAAGGCCAAAGTCATAGGGTGCTCATCTTCTGCTCCACGTCCAAGGCTGTTAAAGCGCCAAATTTGGTACCGTTTCCATGCAAGGTCTTATGTATCCTAGAATTGGTGAACGGGTAAACTTCAACGGCTGCACCTCAAATAGTAGAATCGTCCCAACCACAGATCTTGATCAGACCAATGGCCCCGATTTCTTATGTTCATTCGGCATCTCATTTAATCACAACAACTACTTGTCCCTTGGTTACTTGGCCTGATCTTGATCCCAAGGAGATATCAGTTAATGGACATAGAGCTGGTGGTTGAAACTTCAACTCACTCCATAAATGGAAAGCAGGCTGAGAGAGACCGTGAAGGTAGAGTGTCAATCTGAAGCTTCCTTATGGACATATTTTCCTGTAAAGCACATAACTATGCCTAGTTCGCATCTGACGTGAGGAGGCCTGCACAATCTGACAGAGTAGGCGCCGACTCAAAACATTAATGCAGTGGTCCGATCACACTCCTGGTGGTTGCAACATTTCTAAGTATATATAGGCAATTTTAGTTTTTTTTTAAGGTCGAATGGTTGAGCTATGCTCACTTCTATTGTAATATTTTTATAAAGAACATTGGTTCTCTAGTTATGTATTTGTTTTTTGATACATCTTGGTTAATCTAAGTCAACTTTCTTACTCCATATTATTTTCCTATGATACTGAGAGATTTCATGAATGATTGATTCACATGGATTGTTGTAACTGTATTATGATGAATGTTTGATTATAGTGCTGTTATAATTTCTTTCAGTTTCTTTGAGATTTTAATTCAAGAAGATCTTGTGTTTAAGTTTTTCCTCTTTGGGTTGCTAGAAGACCTAATGTCCACGACAGAAATCTACACTCTCCTCACCAAAGTCTTCTCTCTATTCACCCTTACTCCAACTTACTGACTGAATTTGATTCCAGACCTTAATTGCTTACGCATGCTAGTCCAGATTTCTGAGTTAAAATGATATCATATTGAGTCTGCGCCCATTTGACCTCTTTAAAACCAACCCATGACATAAAAATCTGTTGGGCACTAGGCTTACCTCCAATACAATCTAGAGGTGACTTCTAGTGCTAACAAAATGATTTAAAGGTTCAGTTGAGAGAAACATGGAGTCAAAATTAGGCCAAAGACACAAATATGAGACCCACAATGCGATTAAGCATGACACAACAAGATTCCTTCCATGTGAATTTTTACGAGCCTATAGAAGGTAAGCTCGATGGTTTTTTCATGTTTAGAAAGTCTGAAAAAAAATTAACGAAGACTCTAGGGAATACATTTTTCACAATTAGTCCAATCGGCTCGAAAAAGGGTTCAACTTGCACCGAAAGGATGTGTTTTCAAAACCGTTTTAATGAGTGTTAAAAAGACAAGATCACTCAACTATGTTTTCAATTTTACGGAGTCTGAAAAGAGATTAAATATGGACTCACAACCCTTTTCTACGTTTAGTCTCCTTAGTGCAAAAAAAGTATAAAATATAACTGAGGAGAACTCTCCCGGTGAGACGAATCTCCTGAGGCGTACCTTTTTCCTAAATAATCTACTGGTTGGAAAAAGGGTTAAACTCATGCCAAGAAAATGTTCTTCTAGACCAATTTTAACGAGTGTGAAGGAAAAAGGTCACTCGATGATCTTTTCATATTTAGGGAGTCTTAAAAGTGATTAACTATGGACTTTGGGGGGGTTCCTTTTTCGTAAGTAATCTCAAAGGCCCCAAAAAAGGATAAACCAAAAACAAGGAGAATGTTCCTTCTTTTAATTTTAGTGCCTTGGGCCCGAAAAAGGGTTAAACTTACATCTTAGAATACTCTTCTAGTGAACGGAAGTTCCTAGAGAATACCTTTATTTGTAAAATTAGTCATCCAGACCGAAAAAGGGGTAAACTACCGTCAGACAGATGTGCCTTCAAATTTGAGTTTGGCGAGCATGAAGGGAAACAAGATTGCTCGACAATATTTTCAATTTTAGAGAGTCTGAAAAGGGATTAAAGAAGACTCCAGGGGGGCTACTTTTCTCAAGTAATCTAGACAATATTGAAAAGAATAAATACAGTTTCATTGGATGTTTCTTTCAAAATTTAAGAGATCTTGAAAGACAACAAACCGTGCTCATTAGGGAGTCTTGTGGGTAAGAGCTAGAAAATATGAAGAAGAATAATGAGGCATCAACACAAAGTCATGGTGAGACTAAACAAGACTCTCGTGCCTATGAAGTACTTAGGCATGGGGACCAAATGGAAAACAAGGCTCTAACTAGGATTCCCATGGAAGGAAGGCTATATATACCACATAAAGTACGACACACTTATCAGCAAGGAAGGTTAGTGTCGCAATTCAGTGGGGTCAATCCTAAGGATAAATGAACCAGGAAATGGATAATGAAAAAATTGTAAGTAGGGAAAAATCTAACCTATATGCAAGTTTCAAGGTCAATACTTGTCAGAACAGATCGATACGATGAACAAAATTCAAAGAAAAATGTCTCCAAGATCTTGCACGGAAGGCCAATAACACTCATCCAGAAGTTAATAGATCCAATATAGATAGAAACTTCAGAAAATAAGAATTTTTACTGAAAACAAAACTTGAAAACAACAAACTTGGACTGTACAATATGTATAAGGTATCGCACAACCTTACAGTTCATGCGTGGAATTGGTTCAGGTAGAGCTTGTTGTTAAGATTTGACAAAGATTCTCTTCGATAGTCAACCTGGAAGTCTCCCAAGAGGGAGGAAAAAAAAAACTAAGGTGCAAGTCTTCCCACAGTATAGAAATCACAGTCATGGCTTCAAGGATAGCCTCATCCGAAGGAAATTCAATATATGAGAAATCACACAAACGAGGAGGGTCGATAGTCCCAAAGGGAGAAGTAAACTAACCATATTCCATATGATAGTGGAGGTTTTGGCTAGGACTGGCAGAGTCTATTAGTGAAGAATCACAAGCATGAGGGCTTGAGGATCTACAAACAATGATATCAGACTCAAAAGGAGACTCAAGATCACTCGGACCAAGAGGGGGAATCAAGGGCTCCCAAGCTCCCATTGGATAAACCAATGGATCAATTGTTGAGACCAAGTTTTGAGAAGCAAAATATGAGTGAACAAGTTCATTCTCAAAAGAAATTGAACATCGAGGATAAGACGCCACATAATTAACTCATGGCGGTGTAGAGTCTACACGAACACTAGGAACATATAAATGGGCATCCTAAACTAAAACCGAATTAGGATGGTGATTATCAGATGTCAACTGGTCAATAGTGATAATTCTTCCATTGTGAGGGAAATGCATCACCCGGAAAAGCATAGACACCACAACATTCATATCATATACATAATCACGCTCGAGAAGCACATTGAAATATAACGGGCCTTGCACCACTATAACATCGACAAGGACAATTTTCCCACCTAACAAAATAGGTAACTGAGGAAGAATACCCGAATATTCACTAGGATGTCTGTCAAAATCCAAAAACTCATGCGAAGAAGACACAAGCTCAGGAGAAACCAAATATTTCCAAGCTGAGGAGGATAAAATACTTGCGAAGGCTTCTTCATCCACAACACACCGATAAAAAAATTTTGAATTAACTTCAACCTTTATTTGAAAAGGTGTAGAAGAAGGAAGGCAAGGCTCAACAAGGTCATTCCAATCAAATGAAACCATCCGAGGACTTGGAGGGGGTGTTCTTGAAGTGAGAATAATGCCCCTTTGTTCTGAAAGTACTGAACTAGAAATGCTAAAAACATAGTCGGTAGACACATTTATGCTTAAGTGAAGAGTGGTATTAGTTGAAGATTACATTGGCATGACCACTTTGGTAGACTCGACACTCTCCAAGAGAATAATGGTATCGACCGAATATTGCATCGACGTGACCACTTTGGTATACTCGACACTCTCCAAGAGAAGAGTGGGATCAAACGAAGATTTCATTGATGTGACCACTTCCTCAACCAATGACTGAATAGGTTGTGAGACAACATGGTCTAAAGGCGCATCACCCCCCAAAAGAGGAGTGGGACCAACCGGAGATTGCATCAACATGACCACTTCATCAACCAAAGGTTGAATAGACTGTGAGGAAACCTCAGAAGACTCAGAATCAAAAGAGCTTGCTGACAGGGACCACAATCGTCATGCCTCTGGAAGGCCATGGCATAAATGAGTAAGGTGATCTCCCTTGCAAAGATTACAAGGGAACTTAGGATTACATCCTATCCATCTAGGTTTCTCAATAGAATCAATGCCCCTGGCGTGACTAGAAGTGGTTGGTTTCTTTTACTCAACATGACTTGCAGAGGTTGTTGACAACTACCCAAGATAACTAGCAGAGGTTGGTTGTTGAACTCCAGTATGACTAGCAGTGACTAGAATTTTTTCCCCAGCATGACTTGCATATGTTGGGTGCTTTCCCCTAACATGACTCATAGAGGTTGTTGACAACTCTCCAACATGAATATCATAGTTTGGTTGTTTCTTCTTCCTATTCTTCCTCTTTCTATTTCATTTAGACTTCCGATTACTAGTAGCTACACTTTCACTAGATAAGGTAGAAGGAGGAGGAGAAGACTTTGTTGACAAAGGAATATCAACATGATGCCCATGCCATAAGGTTCTTAACCGAGAAGCATCAAGAGAATTCAGGACATTTGGAATAGTACCCAACCAAACCGGTAGTCCCACATTCAACCCAGGAATGTACAAAGCGGCCATCAAATTGACACTAACGTTTTCGAAGAAAGGAAAAGCACAAGAATCCCCTTGCAAAGGGGTTCCTTGGTTGGTATCGTTAGGAAATTTTTCCTTGAAGATCTTATGCACAGGTTCTTCCCTTGTGGGATTGTTCAAGTCCATAAAAGTCTCACACACTGACTCTAGTGAACCAGTGGTATAAAAGCAACGCCTATAAAGAGGCGGTTCCACGTTTTTAAGAGGAAGAATGAAAATTTCTCACTATCGACAGAGTGGGTAGCGTGTTCATTTTAGGGGATTTTCTTACTCAAGGAATGAAAGTGTAAATGATGTTGTTTGAGACTCTTGAATAAAATGAAACTTATAAGAACACTGGAAATAAAAATTTACAATAATCCTTCAAATCAAAAGAGTTTCAAGGAAGAAAAAGCATGAACAATCTTTCAAACATAAAAATGCAATCTTTTTTCCTTTCCATGCAAAATGCACAATGCAACTTTCGAGTGAAACAAAAGAGAAAATGAAAGGATTTTCTTTCTTATTTTTCTTTTGAAATGCTTTCAAGATGAGAAGAAAACACAACCCTATGCTAATTATTTTTCTTTTTCAATTAACAATGCAAAGAAAATTCAAAGAAAGAAAGAAACCTAAAAAACGAGTTATTTTTTTTKAATTTTCTTCCAGTCAAAGCATAACTAACAAAAGATGCTAAAATAAACTGCATAATACACGATTCATGGCAACTCATTTTTCTTAAAAAKTCGAGCTAAAAATAATACAAAAAATCTAGGAAGCACAGAGAGACAAGATGTTTTCTTTTTTTATTTCATAAGCAATCTGAGCTTACAAATTGTCTCAACCCCAAACAACAAAGGCTTTTGGGACTCAAGAAGGCCTGGGAACCACAATTTTCTTGTCGTAAAAGGAAAATATTTTGAAAACTTTCTCCAAAATAACATAGATGCGTGTTTTTCACGACCATCCTAAGTTTGTACACAGGATCTATATAATGCAGACCACATATGTACATGTTTTGTATAGAAAACATGGCGTGTACACCTCTGTAAAATTTCAAAACAAGAAAAAATTTGGACAGACAATTTGGGAAAGGGAAGTTGGTAGGCACCTGGAAGGTGACCAGAGACCCAACCTGACTCATAACACTCAGAAAACTCAGAAAGAAACTAAAAATCAAATCTAACCAAGATCTCCCACTAAGACCCTAAAGAGAATCCCCAGTGGAGTCGCCAATTCTGCTAGAAAGGAAAATTTCCCTATTACTATACTGGGTCAGAGTATAGGCAGAGCATTGATCTCCCTTAAAATAAAATGTCATTTCTAAACTACCCCAAACACTCTAAATGGATGAACAAAAAGAGATAGGAAAGTAGGTCAGAAGTAGTACCTTTGGTCCTAACATTCGATGTAGAGCTCCTCCATCTTTGTAGCTTCTCAAAATGTTGGTCTCCTCCAAAAGATGACCTTCTAGAACACTTAGGCAAGAAATTCTACAAACATTCTATCTCTACTCATCAATATTAGGGTTATATATAAACCATTATGCATAAATCAAATGAAAATCATAAACACATAATATTTGGGAGAAGAAAAGGATTATTTTATTTAGTATGAAGATTAAAAGTTACAACCTTCAACGGTTGATGCTCCATGAACTAGGTTCGGGCTCCTGTAAATGTTGTTTCGAGTGCATCATCCCAAAGCCTTCTCTCACAATCAACTGATCACTTTATGGCAAGGGAAGGGAATGTTCAGGCCAAATCTCAGAAAGGTATGCAATACTTGGAATAAGAGGGGGAAGGGATTTTGGCAGAGTTTCAATGTTCTCATGCTTGATGTTGGAACAGAACCCCAAGAACTCGTTTTATACGACAAAAGGGTATTTATTCGGTTTGGGGATGGGATACAACGGGTGAATTGGTTGGGAAACCCTCGATAGCCCATAAACTCCATCGAATTCCTTGCAAATTTTTATTTTTTGCAACATTTGGAGGTAAACACGGGTTGTTTAGTATGCATCTATCATAGGTACGTTGGTTGTATAGTATGCAGATAACATATGTATGCGAGAAGTAGTGCAGCAGGGCGTGTACATGCTCAAAAAAATGTTTTTTTAAAGAGAGATACTCAACAATGATTTGGCAAATTATGTAAGTAGAAAGGCCAATGCCATGTATGCATAGGTAGGGCATTTTAGGTCTATAACAAACATGTATTTGGATTCATTCATTATTTTCAAATTCACTTTTGATTATAAAATTATCGAGTTGATTGGGTTGACTAGCCTATGCTATAATTTCATGGACACATAAGGTTGGGCATGAAAGCATGAGGAAATATCATCTCTTGATTATGATGTAGAGTTGGGATAAACAAGAAAACAAAGTTGGCTTATATTCTCATGTATCAATTAAGCGATAAGAACTGATGAATCTAAGTGTTAGGGAATTGAATGCCTAGGGTAAACACTTCTCCCATGGGAACTTGATCTTCTCATGCAACAATTGGGGGAATATTCTTGTGTGATTGAAAAATGATTGTGGTTAGAGATCTTCAATTTTGAAACTAGTCATGAACTTAGCACTAAGGGTACAATTGGAGGGTGAATATGTGTACAAAGCTTAGGTTACATTCCCCTTTCAACTCCAAAAATGATGATAAACCATAACAAGGACTCAATAGGTATGTGTGAAGTCGAAATGATAATTACCAAATGAAATGGAGCAATTTAAATATAGGGATGAAAAATCTTACTTAGATTGAAGTTGAAACTATAACTAAAAAGGCATTACTTGGTTTCATTGAGACATTTGGCAATGGATAATTGGAGCATTTTGTGAAGTTGGGGTAGCCATACTTCATCTATATATTCGTTACATATAGTATCTATCAATATTTAATATGTGTACCAAAGTATGACTTACATTAATCACCTTATACTTGTAGATCAAAACCACCTATGTAACAAGTTTATCTTTAAGAAATGGTGCAACATAAATCAAATTGTTCAGACTTTACCTACTCGTACTTATTTGTTTGGTCATTCAGGTAAATAATTCAAATTTGAAATAATAATAAACCCGAAATAAAAACAAATTCAAATAAATGGGGAATGCAAATGAATGTTATGATTTTATCATGTAAGATCACAGGCTCACCAACAATTCCTTTTCATTAAACTCTCCTAAGAAATTTTATGATAATTGTGTTCACATAATTAGTAAGGAAAAATCATCTAGTGACCACCCAAAACTACCCCAATCCATATTCAAACACCAAGTTTCCTCATCCACGACCATGTGCTTCTAGTGGACCAAAAATTCTTAATAACCATGTAGCTTTGTGCATTTACAAAATATTTCATCCAAAATTTCTTCAATCACATTAGGTTACTTGTATAGAATTTCCTTGACGCATTTTTTCACTTGTACATATTTAGGGAAATCATCAATATCCACTTGATACTCATATAAATAAGAAATATTGAATATATGATAAATATCCAAACCACTTGGAAACTCAATTTTATAATCAATGTTCAAGAATTTACATGAAATATTACACTATCCAATCTTCTTTGGTTTTAAATTGTTGTGCATTCCTTAATAAAATATCTCCTTCCTCAAATGAAATAACACCAAATCTTCTTAAGTCAATTTTGTTGAGGAAAAGATATGAATTGATCTTACTCAAGCATTTTCATATTATGCTTGGCTAAATCAAAATAGATGGGAATATCACCCTCTGTTTATAGCCAACAAAAATATCCTAACTCACAAGTATTAATTACAAGTGCTTAGGCTACTCTTTTATCAGCAAAAAGCTTGCTGGAAATTTACTTTTTATGTAATTTTCTGAATATAATAGTTGCTGAAATAAATGTAAAGATAGAAGTAAAGATACCAAGATGATAATCAAGACAGATGATACATAAAACAATCCTTTATTTCATTCCAATTCACCAAAGAGTCATTTTCTTTACAAAATCTCATACATAAATCTTGGACCAAAGTCAAACTTAGACATCCCCGATAGAACATACAAAAGGAACTCTGACAGAAAACCAAAACTAAACTCTAAAAGTTGGATCATCTTTCCACAGATTGTTGCCCACTTGACTCTGCACAATAGCCTTTGTCAGTCATGCAAAAAAATTCACAAATATACAAGTCTACACAGACTATCAAAGATAGATCAACACCTCTGAAAAACAAGTGTCTGAATGATGTGATTCAACCCTGAATATTGTTGTCTACAACAAGACCCTACTATCATAAATGAGAATTAGGGTTGTCATGAATATATAAATGAATGAAAACTGAATTATCTCAACATAAACTCAAAGAGAAAACCATAGTCTTGTTTTGCTTCTATCTCCCTTTCTCCTCCCTTTCCTTTTTCTTTTAAACAAAGTAGAATTGGTTGAAGCAGTTGAACTAACTCATTAGTTAAATTAATTAAAAGACTCAACCAACGTTTAGTTAAGGGGAAAAGTAATAATCATAATAAGGGTTATAATGAATAATAACTAGTAGGTGGGACCCCTTGTGACTCCCTTTAGCTCATAACAATCATAACATAACTAGTTAGTTAAGAAAAACACACCTCCTTGTGACTCCCATCAACATATTTACTTTTGACAATTTAGCTCATGATATTTGAAATTATTTTCAGAAAAGTATTACTCATATGTCCAAAAATAAAACATGTTGTCCAAAAATTCCTGAAGTCAACTGTCACCAACCATAGATAAAATAAAACTCAAAAACCATATTTTCTGGTTTGTGAGGCCATCCTTCCTTTGTTGATGCTATCATCTTTTAGTCCTTATTCACCTGCCTTAGGCTGTGTGGGATCCTTAAGACTCATATTGTTGATAATATGAGAATAATCGTTCTTCCAATGCAAGTGGGAGGACACAGATTTACCAAAATTATCTGAAGATGTGGAAGCGGAGGTAGCAGCCTTCTCTTTGACAAAGGCATAATAGGCCTCTATTTTTGTCCTTTTATTTGAATAGCTCATCCCTGCATGTGTGATTGATTAGAAAATAGATTTCAAATAACCATACATGACAAATATTAAAAGTATGAAATAGATTTGGCTCAGCGATGTATTAGAATCATGCAATCAAATCCATACAAATTGTTTTAATGTTAATCAGTGAGCAGGGGGTGAATAAAAGGTCATGGGATATGTGAGGGGTTTGTATTAAGAGAAACATGATATGATGAGGGGGGGAAATATGATTACTTCTTGAAGACAACAACAATCAACTGCAAATCAAAGAAAACATCATGTAATTCACCAATACACTACTACTGCCAACTTCTTCCACATAGAACTTCCTTGACTATAATCAATTTTTAGAACAGGTAATGAAAAATGAATGTGGGAAGGTGATGGGATTGTAATTAGCATAAAATGAAATAATGGTGGGGAATGAGAGCGGGTATTGTTCACAAAATTAATCAAGTAAACCATATAGCTATTATGTTAAAAGGAGATGCACCAACCAAACGATCATTGTGACCCAATAACAATCATTGTGTATCGGCAAGTTTACTGTTCAAAGTCAAATGTCTAATAGAATTCCCTCAACAAGACAATATGAATTCCACAAAAATATGTAAGGGGAGTTCTATTCCTTTTATTTATAACAATTCTCAAATGTGAATTAATAACCGTTTCTTCTCTGTTGATCATCAAAACCAACCACTGCCCACACATTTCTTCAATCATCAAATACACCCAAATTCATGTTTCAAAATTGCAATGAAGTTATATTGTCATTGCAATCAAGCCTGTCATTTAAACTGCATGGTATTCTTAAAGCATACATAATGACAATCAAACCAATAACCTAGATTTAATTGTAAAACGCTAACTCATCATTTAAATAGGTAGACATCAGCCACCATTCCAACACATGTTATGCACAAAATAATTCAATCATGTAAGTGTAATTCTGTCGCTGTACATGCCCAATTTAAATGTGACTCAAAACTTTGGGCTATCCATAAAACCCAACGAGGTTCCAACAACATGCATGTCTTCATAAAACAAATAATCGAAATGCAACAAATTCGTGCTTAAAATCTGTGACTATCCATATTATACATAGTGGGCAGCGACCCAAAAAAACTAYGATGCAACATTTCCATTTAAATTTCTAAACACACAATCACAATATTAACCTAACCCATCRTGTCGAGCTATCGATCTAACACAATATTGCTTCAAATTGATCAAATTGCAACCAACCATGCTCTGTAAAACTCGGACTTATGCAATCACATAATCATAATGCATATAGTGGATGGATTTCCTACAGTCATCCAGGTTGCAATAACCATTTKGCCCCAAAAGAAATCATATTACAATGACCATTTATTCGTTATGTAGAAAACACCACACACATAAATGCAGCATGTGCGAGCATCATTAAGCAATTGTAATCAACGCCAAGCTAAATATCCAAATAATTCTTAATGCAAAAACACCATGACTATGTATCAACCAATCAACCAATCGTGTTGTGACAGCCACACATTGACATGGAGTGAGGTTGTAACCTCCTTAAATAAACAATATTGGATTATTGAACACCAGGAAATCGACTGCGTATCTAGACTGCCCAATTAACAATGTAGGGTTATTCATTTAAATAACAAAGGTAGTGACAGGATATCAAACCATCACGACCATCGTATGACCAACTAGGTGAGTTTGTACCCCATTTTTTTGTTGACAATACACAACCATTCAACAATAACCAAGAAATAAACCCGAAAAGCCACGCCGATGTTCTATATCAACCTTCAAGCCTGTAGATTTAAGGGTTTGCTCCATGACAAACAAAGGGAAATCTAGAGATGGCTCATTCCAATGGTGAAAACCTATGAGACCAACAATGCATACACAGAGAGAACCACGACTTATTCATGGATAGGTAACAAATCCCACAATAGGAGGGCTATAACAGAGGAGCGAGGTTGCAACTCGACCAATGAAGACATTTAACACACACAGGGTATAACCCTCGTGGATGTCAATCAAACAACCATAGCATTGAGGTGAAGAAAAATCCAAGTAAGAACCAAAAACCCATTGTGCGACCCTTATTTGTGAAATCAACCAATGCCCAAGTGAACATAGCACAGTGCCTTCAACCATTAAAACTCATAAAATCTAGAGACTAGATATAGTGATGTGAACGCGTGAGGACAACCATCCAACCAAGACATCCAAAAACCCCCCAACTAAACCAACAAAGATCATAGAAATCCCCTATGGCTGYTAATGCCTAGGATGACCAATATGGATTCAAGATTATTGCAGAAAGAACCATCAACGCTTTATTCCAAATCACAWTTTTTACACAATTGCAACACTTCAGGAAAGAAAAAACCAATAAACTCRAGCCAATGATCATTTCATAACCAGAGAAGACTCATGAATGGCCAAAAAAATACATACCTGTAATCAAACACCTTAAAACGCAAKTTGGCCGAGTGGTTCCTCTCTGCTAAGAAATCAGAGCATAACCATAGCAACAAGGTCGAACAATAGCCCGACTAGGGTGGCAGCTAACAGAAGGAGTAAGGGTGACRTGTAGTAAATGCATGTCTCCTCCACCCACAATCAATTAAATTCAATAGTACACGTCATCCATTAATCTACCAACAATTCATTTAAACCATGCATTGAAAATTGCATCTATTACTTGTCAAACACGCCACCCACATCATTCCTTCCATTCCAACTCGACCATATTGCCTATCAACTATATGATCCAATAAAACATGTATAGAATTATCACCGATAGTGCGATCAACATCAACCTGTACCATGGCATAATCATCATACATATTGGCTATATAACTCAAATAAAATTGCATAGCCATTAACTTAATATCTAGGATAACAATACCCCATTTAAAACCGATGCATGTAGTATAGTATATACCATAGTTTAATTTTTTCCATTTGCATATGTTGTATTTCTTTTCATTTCTTTCCAATTCTTTGTCTATTTTATTTCTAACATGTTTGATTTGCAGGTCTCTTTGCAATAGATCCAATAACAGATTGCAATGAATGTAAGGATGACATAGGTTGTAGTAACATAAAGAACCAATACTTCATAAGACCAATCCATAGCCAATAAAAACAATATCTCACCACCATGTAAGCAATGTTGAATAATAGCATGACATCAAATAGGCACAAGACCTAATCTCCAATATACAAGGGGGTCCCACCTACTAGTATTATTTAACTTTTATAATAGTAGGCTTTAGCAACACTTTGCGGGAAAAAATTCGTTGGCATTTTTTTTAATTGTCAACAAACTGGTGACTCCATAGGGAAATTTGTTTTCAACAGATTTAGAACTCAAAACTCATGGTTTAGCAGACCAAGAACAACAGGTCCAAAATATATAACCAAGAAGATTATGCAACAGGGGGAAATGAGCGGATTTAATCGAAAGATGACTGAGAATTTGGGAATAATTCATGAAAAGTGTTAAGTATGAGGGGTTTTACCACTTTATGCATAATCCATCGACCGAAATCTGCTCTTTAACTTTTAAGGAGGAAAATTTTCAAATTTTCTCTTAAAAATCTCAATGGATGAATAAATGGCAAGAAGAAGCGGGAGATAACCAATTCCTAATAAGACAACAGTGGAAATATATAACAATTTCAAGGGTCCTTCAGAGAAGACATCATAATAGTTGTGTAAGCTTGATTGTTATTGACTAACAATGCTTTGCAGGAGTGTCACTGTGGCAGATATGATCCAACATCTTATTCTTTACTAAAACTAAAAATATGACCAAATACAAAATCCAATAGAATAAAATTGCAAAAAATTAAAATAATAGAAATAAAGTGACAGGAAGGTAAAAGCAGTAGGAAATGCTTAAAACAAAAAACAGAAAACAACTATTGTAAGCAGAAAAAAAAAAAAAACAAAACAACAACTGAAAACAAAGCTAGACTACTAAAATACAGGAAATCCAGACAACGTTAGAGCTTTTCAAGTTGGTTCCACGTAATGCTTTAAGTGAGAACTGTTAGTACTGTAGGAAAACAATCGCTCCTGCAAATCTTTTAGAATGTAAGAATTTGTACCTAAGACAAAAGCGATCTTGAAAGGACCCAACCATAATTTTTGAAATTTTGAATGTCTTCCCCTATTAGTGTGAGCCGAATCCCTTAGCAGAACTTTTTCATTGACCTTGAACTTGATAGTTTTGATGCTCTTGTTGAAATATTTCTTAACAATTTGATGTCTCCTTTTAATATTATCCAAAGCAAACATCCTTTGTTCTTCCAAATCTAGTAGTGCATTTACCCTTTGTAAAACATCTGAAGAATTTAGTTCTTCAATCTGTAGCATCAACCTTAAAAAAAAAAGTTCGAGATCGATTGGCAAGAGGGATTCTTGACCATAAAATAGCTGAAAAGGAGTACAACTAGTGTTTACTTTGGAAGTAGTTTGATCTTCCCATAGGCATAAGTGAGGAGAGTGTGCCATTGACGAGGCTTATCTTCGATGAGCCTTTTGATGATTCTTACCAGATTTTTGTTGGTAGACTCAGCTTGCCCATTTCCTTGGGGATAATAAGATGATGAGGTGAAATGTTTCACCCCCAACTTGGCTAAAAACTGAGTCATCTCAGCATAAATGAAAGCAGGACCATTGTCTGTAATAATTTCCAATGGAAGACCAAATCTGGAAAAAATATTATTTTCAAGGAAAGAAATTACCTGATCGTCTATGGAATGCTTAAGTGGGACAGCTTCAACCCATTTTGTAAAATAGTCTATGGCTATCAAAATAAAAACTTTCCCAGCTGAAGAAGGAGGGTTAATAGGACCAATAAAATCCAATCCCCACTTTGAAAAGGGAAAATATGGCAGGACAGGTTGTAATGGCATGGCTGAAAGGCATTCTTTCCCAGAAAATTTTTGGCACTTATCACAAGACCTCAAAAAAACATAAGAGTCACGAAATATCAAAGGCCAATAATATCCTTTTCTAATAATATTGAAAGCAGTGGTTTTTGCAAAGAAATGAACTCCTACGTGAATGACAGAGCTTGAAGAACCATGAGATTCTTGCAACAGTTTATGTGCATCTTCATTGTTTACACAACGAAGCAGCACACCATCAACGGATCTTCGAAATAAGAAGTATCCTATAATGACATATCTTGCAGATTCAAGACAAAGTCTTCTCTTTTGATGAGTGTCTAATTTGTTTGGACATCTCTGGTTCTGTAAATAATAAACCAAATTCCTGTACCAAGGATGCTCAGACACAAGGAGTATCTAATCATCAATGTAAAAGAGAGCTGAAAGGGAACTATATTCTTCATCAATTTCTTCACCATTCTCAGCATGCTAAGCCAAGTGAAGGGCTAGGTCACGTCCCCTGATGGTGGTAGAAGTCACGATATTTAAATCATGCTCCTGGATCTTGGCAAGCCAATGTGCAAAATTCCCTTAAATATAAGTCTGTGAGAGAAAAAATTTGACAGACGGTAAAGGGACTTTTACCAACGTGTGCTTACCTAAGATGTAATGGGGAAAATTTTCAACGGACTTAACAAGAGAAAAAGCGTGTTTCTCAATAAAAGAGTATTTAAATTCATCATCAGACAAACTTTGACTCATGTAAGCCACGGGTTTTTCATTTCCTTGGTCATCATTCTGCATAAGGACAACATAAACTGCCTCCTCAGTGGCATTAGTATATATCATGAATTCTTTCTCAAAATCCGGCTTCGCCAAAACCGATGCAGAACTAATTGCTTTCTTAATCCCTTCGAAAGAATTTTCGACATCGTCTGTCCAATATAAAGAATGATCTTTCTTAAGAAAAATATGGATTAGCTTGACCATCACCTCAAATTCTGGAACAAACCTACGGATGAAGTTAATAACCCCCATAAAGGATTTAACTTCTTTCTTGGAAGTGAGAGCAGGAAGATTAAGGATAGCAACAATCCTTTCAGGATCGATGCTTATTCTCTAATTGAAGATGATATGTCCAAGGAGATTGCCCTTGGTAACACCAAAAATGGACTTGGAAGGATTTAGAGAAATGCCAAATTTCCTGCATTGCATGAGAACTTTTCTCAAATGACCAAAATGATCTGATCGGATTTTGGAGTAAATTGTTAAGTCATCAAGGTAGATATGAATGATCTTACCAATCAAATCATCAAAATATATTTGCATAGCTCTTTGAAAGGTGCCCTACATTAGATAAACCAAAAGTCACATGTTCATAAGCAAATGTACCCCAACGAGTGATAAAGGTGGTTTTATATTTATCTGCCCTTTTTACCTTGATTTGATTGTAACCGGAAAACCCATCAAGTAAGGACATCATTTGTGACCCTAAAACTTGCTACAAAATTATTTCCATGTTAGGGAGAGGGAAGTGATATTTTATACTAGCTCGATTTAATGCGCGAAAATCAACACACAATCTGATCTGACCAGTTGTTTTCCGAAGAAGAACTAGATTTGAAACCCATTCAGAATATTTGACCGGAAATATGATTCCATCCTTCAAAACTTTTTCCAACTCCTTTCAAATAGTTGATTCTAGCGTAGGGTTGATAGGTCTTTTTTTTTTCCTAACTAGTTTTACACCTTCCTGAATGGGGATGGCGTGTTGTATAAGGCCAGGATCAAAACCACGAAGATCCTCATAATACCAAGCAAAAACATCTTGAAATTCACCAAGCAAATTGGCAAACTTCTCTTTCTCTTCATCTAAACATTTGGCACCTATTTTGACGTTCTTTGGAGTCTCAGGTGTCCCAATGTTCAAGGAGATGGTTTCACCCACCTTCCTTTTTTACTCTTCTTCCTTTTGTTTCTCCTTGTTTCCTACATCACTCGAAGAAAATGAACTATCTAGAGGAGTCAAGACTTCAGGAATCTTGTTATCTTCTATGGATATAATTTCTTTAGGATTAAAAGGTTCATTTTGAATAAAAGCACAAATTCTTTCATTGTTAGGGAAGACCTACCAAGACTTTATATTTTCGGGAATATGCAGGCGATATAAGGATTGAAAGGTACAATCAGGTCTGTGTGGCAGAAGTTGTCGATTAGGGGAGGCTGAAAAAAAAACTAACCGATTAGCCATTGAGTTTAACTCCCTCTTAACATGAGTGATGTTGAAACATAAAAGGTTCGAGATAATTTCCCAAACAGTTTGGGTGTACCATTTCATCAACTTGTTGCTAGGAGAGTAAATTTTACACATAAGATTTACAACAAACTCGGAATCCCCAAAAATTGAAAGGTGACCACAACCAAGATTATAAGTGTTTTGAATGCCTAATAACAAAGCTTCGAATTTAGTGACATTGTTAGTGCAAGCGAACTTCAACCGGTAAGAAACATTATGTATTTTTCCTACAGGCGAAATCAAGATAATTCCAGCTCCGTTACCCTCATTTGAGCATGAACCATCAAAGTGCATGTGCCACATGCCATCATCTAAATCGATTTGCTCCATGGGAATGCTATCTTCCTCAGCAAAGATGGAATACACTCCTAAGTCCTCTTCAATGTAGTTTACGTTAGGCCGTGGGACACTCTCTAGGTAGGGTGATATCCTTCCTTCTCTAAGGACTATAACGTTTTTTTTCATTCCATGGAATAGATAAATGTGTTTCGTCGAGTGAGAGATATCCACCCGTTGAGGCTTTCCAATCTCTTACTAAGATTATTTGTTAAGCCCTAATATTGGCTCATTACCCCTTAATTGGGGCATATTAGATTAGTACTGTTATTTATTACCCCTTAATTGGAGCATATTAGATTAGTAATTTTATTTTATTTATGTCGGCTTTAAGCCATTAGTTGTAATTATACCTCCTAGTCTCCTATATATACCAAGGAGACATTTTCATTTTGAATCATCTTGTACTTGAACATTTAAGTGGGGTAAAAGGAGGTTTCCCCCTTGAAGAGGCTTATTATCTGAAATTATCTCTTTTTCAAGGCGTTGAGTACTTTTCCTGAGGATTTTCTATGCTATATTGATGTTTGGTTCTTAACATATGGTATCAGAGCTCAAGGTCTTGGGGTTTCACTGCTACATCTGAGACACCGTGGAATTTTCACTATAACTTTTTTTCTAAAACGTTTCCAAATGAACGGCTTGGAGGGTATTTAGTAGATAGATCAAGGTACGTTGGGTTCAAAATTCATCTCCTGAGACCTTATACTTTTAGAGATACAGCCTGTACAAGACAGGGTTCTGGAATCATCCTGAAATGAGTCATTGCAGAATTTTCACTATAAATTTTTTTTTGTAATGTTTCAGACCCTGAACTTCAAAATCCATTTACAGAAATTAATAATCTATCTGTGGTAAAAATTTCAGCTTCTGGGTCATCTTAAATTTGTAGATACACCCTGTGTAAGATAGGGTATCTGACTAGTCCTATTGACTAGTATCAAGAAGGTGTTCCAGGTAAAACAATCATAACGTCTTCCTAGAGTATCCAAATTGTGTGGGACTGGTTGCATTGGATCGTGGATAGTCTGCAGTATTTTGGGTACGACTTTCAGAATTTTATATCAATTATTTTGTGTGGGGCACACTATACAAGTGAGATCTTCTGGAAAGGCCAAAAATCGGCAAGTTGTGGGAAAGTTACTGTAAATTCCACTTGAAACATCCAATTTTGATCAGACCTGTGGCATTGTAGAGAAGAAATATCAGATAAATGCATAAGAGAAAGTTTCATACCCAGAAGGGCCAAAAATTGGGAGATACAACAGAAGAAATATTGTCTAGCAGAACCACCTCAAAATCAAGGTTCAAAAGTGATACTTGACCAACATGCCACCCAAAAAGGGAACTTCTACACCAAATAAGCCTCCAAAAAATCCTACTTGGACTCTTGATGAAGGTGAAGAAATGCGTAGGGACATAAATGAACTACAAAATAAGATGGATTCAATGGAAGCTAAGATGGATTCAATGGAAGCTAAGTTGGATACTAAAATGGATTCAATGGAAGCTAAGTTGGATACTAAGATGGATTCAATGGAAGCTAAGTTGGATACTAAGATAGATGGTTTAAAAGGGGAGATCATGGAAGTATTGAAAAAGTCCATAACAGAGAAGACACCTGAAAGTGAAAATGCATCCCATGAAATTCATGATGTGGACACAAGGAAGGTGAATCAATAATGGAGAAACTCCAACTTTGGTTTGAAGACCAACCACGTTCCTAAGATTGACATGAGGAAGTTTGATGGCAAGGACCCAATCACATGGATACTTTAGATGGAGCAATTCTTTGATCTCCATAATGTGCCACATACACAAAAGGTACGAATTGCTTCTTTATATTCAGAACCTAATCAATTTTTTGGTATCGATGGCTTTGTTCTCACAAATCACTCGTCACTTAGACAATTTTCATAGAAGAAATGATAGCACACTATGAGGATACAAGGAGCAAAACCTTCTTTAGCCAATTGATAAATCTCAAGCAAAAGGGTTCAGTTACCGAGCACATTGAAAACTTCAAAAGATTGAATATAAAGGTAACTGATATTCCAGATGAGCACTTGATTGATGTATTCATAGGAACTTTAAAGGATAACATTCAACATGAGGTTCGCCTTTGGGAACCCAAATTATTCTAGAATGCATTTAAGGTGGCAAGAAATGTTGAAAGTAAAAATATGGCTATGGCTACTAGAAGGACCTATCCTAACATCTATAGAGAGAACAATGCTCCTTCTCCTAAAACACCTCAACCTACCAGGTTGACACCTCAACAATTGGAGAAAAGAAAAGCAAAAGGTTTATGCTTTAATTGTGACAGCAAGTACAGTA
>JASDQU011025486.1:41847-53526 GCA_032191745.1 Picea mariana | reverse complement strand
GTGAGACCGAGTCTCTATTCATCAGAAATCGAGAACGAAGGTTACTCCCCTTCGTCTCTGCTTATCAATCACTCTGTGTATTTTCCAGAGCCCTTCCGATTTCTTCCTTCTTGCGATCTTTGTCACGACTGGCCCCCTCCTCCACACCTCTTTCCTGCCTTTTCTTTTCTGGCGAGGTTGCGTGTGGCACGAACTTCCCCGCGGTGGTCAGGTCTGAGGCCTTCACGAATGGGCAGCTCACCCCATCCCTCATTAACTCATGAGGAGCCTCTTCACCTACCAACCTGGCGAGAAATTCGTTTCGGGGCTAGTGAGCCACTCTTGATCTTCGGGCCAGTGAAGACCAAATACGGTATTGGTTTTAGTGGAAGTTAACGCCACCATTCCAGGTGCCTTCCACCACGTTTCATCAACCATCGTGGTCTCTTTTCAGCACATCCCCCTCCCAACAATCCTGTAACATATATTCATAACATTATTTACATTCGTCAACCTTTTATACTAAGGTCCATTCAAGATCACACATTCACATCTTGAGTCCGCCATAGTTCTTGGCCAGTATAGTTATTTTTACAGACTGGGGGAAAGAGGGTGTTACAGGAGGTTAGTCACTTGGATAGTGTTTTAGTTATAGGTTGTTCCCAACTAATTATCAAACCATTATGATAGGAATGACTTAAGATCTTACTTGAGCCACTCATGATCGAAGCCTAAGCTCAAGGAAAGGCAAAGTTGGGTCAAAAAGTAATGGTTTATTAATCTATCTTGTTGTATTTGTTCTTGTTTTAGAAGGTTTGATTTCATGCCTCACATGTCTTGTATATTCCATAGCAAAATAAAAGAACATTGTGCATTTACTCAATTTCTCTCATATGATACCACTTAGCCTATTTAAACTAGTGTATGAAAGTAAAGAGAGCAAAAAGGTAGAGTTATTCTTGTGCATCCCTTGAAAAATTAAAATAAAAAATTAGTTGCTTAACCCATTATAAATAGTGAGGTCGATGGTTATTTGTTTCCTACATGTTCATTGATTTCATTATGCAAAATAAATGTAATTAAACCATTAAAAATTAAGGGAGAGGAATCCTCCCATAATGTCCTTCTAAAGGGCCATGGAAGGTGCACTATGAGGTCCTATGGAAGCATCTCTACAAAAGCAACACACAAGGAGGTCTTGTGGGTGGAGTGTGTGCAAGGAAATCTTGAGGGAGGAGGGTAAAATAGGCCATGTGAAAGAGTGTGTTGAACCCTATCAAATTTTGAGGAATCCTATGCAAAAGGCATGACATGAACTCAACTCAACACACAAGGAAAAAGGGCATTAACTAACTACCACTAAAGATCCCAACTATCTTGTTGAATTTTTAATGCTTAGCTCAATGCACATGTAGTTTATTTCAATTTAGCATGAACTTGAACCATAAACAATGCAACAATACAATATACAATAGTTGCAGTAACCAAGATCACAAGAAGAATAATCATGCACAAGAACACAAAAAGTTATACTGGGAAAACCCTTCTCAACCAAGGGAAAAACACATCAATCCTTTCCTATAGAGTCAAGAGAAGATCACCCTTTCACCACTGTAAACCCTAGTGCACACAAGAGTGTGCTCTATGACCAAGAAAAATTATGCCTAAGAGAAGTGCGCACTTCAACCTTACAAGTAAGCGTTGAGATAATGAAACAAGTGTGAGTGAGTGATCCACAATGGGGATCTAATTCTCTTACTTATACATGACCTAGCACATCAAATGGATGTTTCTATTGGCATAATAGGGTCGACTTTTACAAATCAACAATATAATTAATCTTTACACAATATTAATTATCTTTACATGGTGGGGCTGATTTGTACACTTTACAATACAAATTAGGGTTTTACCAAAGTATTACTCTTTGAAAATATAGCAAGGGATCTCACACATCCTCTAGTGCTCTACCACTAGGGACACACCCACCTGTGCTTAGCCACAGGGACGTCACTCTCAATAAATCAACTCAACTAAGTCCATAGAAGTACTATCTGGAGAGCCATCTCAAGTCGACTCAACTAAATCCATAGGAGTCTGACATGATACCATCTCAAGTCGTCTCAAATCAATCCAGAGGAGCATGACAAGAGACCTCACACGTCATCTCAACTCAGTCCAGAGGAGTATGACTCACCCATCACATGGGAGTTCTCATAGATAGTATCAACTCAATCCAGAGGAGAACAACCTGGAGAATGTCTCATGAAGCTGGAATCATCAACACTCCCTCTCAGATAGGGAGGCATTCTACACTACGCAAAGTCTCTCACGAAAGTACTCGAACTTTGTCCTGGCAAGCGGTGCAGTGAAGACTATTGCACATGTAATTCTTTCCTCTGCACCATATCTCTGATGTAATGGTATTTGATCTCGATGTGTTTTGATTTATCCTGAAACATAGGATTCTCGGAGAGCTTCACACAACTTTGGTTATCACAATGGATAATGATGGAATCCATCTCATGTCAAAATAAATTTGCAAGGAGCTTGCGAAGCCACACTGCTTCGCAGATTGCCACACATAATGCAATGTACTATGCTTCTGTGGTACTCAAAGCCACTGAAGTTTGTTTCCTGCTGCACTAGGAAACCATGGTAGATACCAAAGTAAAACAACAATTGGATGTGCTCTTCCGATCCACTATGCTCCCTGCCAATCTGCATCGGCATATCCCTGCAATCTTATGTCTACTCCGAAGGAATATCTCAGTCCATAACCAACTGTGCCTCGTAAATATCTCAGCACATGGTTCGTTGCTATCTAGTGTGTATGTCTCGACTCACTCATAAACTAACTGAGTACACTCACTGCATAACATATATCAAGTCTGGTGTTAACTAGATACATCAATGATCCAATCAATTATCTGTAAATATGTGGATCAATCTCGCCTAAATCAGAAGAAGCCTCATTCATTTTCTTCAAATTCATCACCATCGGTGTAGGCATGAATCTGTACTCTGTCATCCCAAATTTCTTCAATATCTCCACTGTGTATTTTCCTTGACTCGGGAAAATCTCATTAGTCTTATGCCATGCTTCTAGTCCCAAAAAGTAGTGCATCATACCAAGGTCCTTCATCTCGAATTCAGAAGCCAATGCACGCTTCCATTCAACAATAAGGCTTTCTGAATTGGTGAGGAAAAAGTCATCAACAGATAGGACCAAAATCAGGCACTCGTCACTAACAATGTTGTAGTATAGGTTTGGATCACCAACTATCTTGTTGAAGCCCAAACTCATCAAGTATCCATCAATATTTTCATACCATGCTCGAGGTGCCTTCTTTATTCCATACAGGGATTTCTTCAACCTACATACATGAGACTCCTTCTCATGTATCACGAATCCATCTGGCTGCTCGATGTAAACTTCTTCCTCGATATCACCATTGAGAAAGGTTGTCTTCACATCCATCTGATGTAGTATCCAACCCATGGATGTTGCAAGGGAAATAATCGTACGGATGGAAGTGTATCGGGAAACAGGATCAAATGTCTCCTCATAATCTATTCCCTCCACCTAAGAGAATCCTCTAGCCACAAATCTCGCTTTGTACTTCTCAACACTTCCATCAGCTGCATGTTTGATCTTATAGATCCACTTGGAAGTCACTACAGACTTCCCTTTTGGTCTCGGAACTATATCCCACACATCATTCTTCATGATGGACTAATACTCTTTTGTCATGGCATCTTGCCAAACCTGCTAAATTGCTACTTCTCCATGACAAGAAGGCTCAGTATCATTGATGTGGCTCATAGATGAAACATAGCTCGAAAATCTATGTGTTTTCTTGCTCTCTCGGAATGTACCCCGAGCAGTTGCATGTCCCTCTGCCTCATGTAGAGTCTATCAAGCCCATGCAAGCCTCTTCTAGCCTACTGCAATGTCTCTGGGAACATCAACTGGAGCTACGAGATCAACTGGATCAATAATTGTCTCCCTCTCAACTACTGAAGGGCGAGAAGGTATTGTCTCTTCTTTCTTCTCCCTGTTAATCTCCATATGATATTATTTGGATCTTTGGAAGGATATCTCTTCCTCAAAGGTGACATATCTTCCAACCTCGATTTGTCTCTAACCAAGGATGTAGATACAACATGCCTTCAAAGATTCATTGTACCCCACAAATGTACCCTTTATGTCTGAAGGGTCTAGCTTGGTTCTCTTTTCCTTGGGTACAAGAAAGTATACTGGACACCCAAATAAGGCTTGGACTGGTCGGACAATCAATCTGTACAAAATGTTTTCTCTAACACCAATCACTTGGGCATAATCCATGTGTGAGTTCTTGTGCCATGCAAGAACCTTTCCTCCGGAGAAGGTAACCTTGTAGCCTTTATCCTCTAAGAAAGAAACAAAGACAAGGCTCCTTTTCATCCCAAGTACATATAGTACCTCACTTAATTGAAGAGGTATGTCAGAATCTAGTTGAAAAGAAGAGGTTCCAACTCCCTTCACAGTATATCTAGCATTATCACCAAGTACAACATGCATACGAGACTCTTTCTCTACAAGGTCTATAAGATGTTCTCTATATCCAGTCATGTGTCTGGAAGCACCATTGTCAATCAACCAAATATCACTATCAGTAGGAACGATACTTGAGAGTGTTGAAATGAAGAAGAATGCTTCATCTTTTATGTCTTACTCTCTCTAAGGTGGTTCTGAATCAACACCTGCAATGGATGCATGTTGTCTTCCTTTCTTCTTGGTAGGACAATTTCTCGCAATGTGTCCATACTTGTCACATATGAAACATTCAATCCTTGAAATGTGTTTTCTGTGTTCATGACCTAGAGGTGCTAAAGTTTTCTTGTCTTTGAATTCTTTATTGAAACTTCTTCTATTTCTTATGCCTCTCTTTGTATGAGAAGAAAGAGGTTGATTGTCATCAATATGGGAGTCTTGCACACCTATGGCTATAAGTCTGGTTTCTTCCTCAGTGCAGTCTTCCCATAGACGATCAAACTGAGGTAAGTCTTCTCTTCCACTGATACTTTGAATGAATGGTTCCCAATTTCTTGGAAGAGCATTGAGAGTAATCATGGAAATTTCTCTATCTGTGATGGTTTCTCTAATGGCACCTAACTGATCTCTGATCTCTAAAATATTCATGAAGAAGGTAGTGTATATTTTAACCTTGTACAATATTTACTGCAAACAGATTTTTAGTAAAAGAACAAAAAAGATACAATGGAAAATACAAACAATAGACACAGATTTTTTCCCCTGGAAACCCAAACCGAGAAAACCAACATATTCTATATTCATTCATAGTGATACATTGTTTACAATACAATATACATATAGGAGCTAGCAGCATCCAAAACCCTAACCCAATGACCTGGATTAGTCAACAACCCTAATTCCTTAACCAAAAATAGAAAACCATTAGAAAAAACCATGTTCTAAAAAACCACCCAACAATGGACACAAAAATCGAGGCAACAAAAAAAATGAGGCAAAAATGTGAAACGTACACACCCAACATTCTCCCACTTGTTGTTTTATTTTCATACAAGGGGTTACAGGGTTACATAGTCAACAATCCAGGGCAACAATGCCCATGGATCCTCTACACCAAGAGAACTTTTCAGTGTTCACAGATTTTGTTAATGAATTTGCAACATTCTTCAAAGTGTCCACCTTCATCAGAAACATTTTTTTTTCTTCAACCATGTCTCTCACAAAGTGATATTGAATATCAATATGCTTTGTCTTTGAATGATAATTTAGGTTCTTCGCCAAAAAATTTGCACTCTGACTGTCATAATCTATCCTTACAGCTTGTTGTACCAACCCAATACCTAAACACAATCTTTGTAACAATATTGCTTCCTTACTTGCATGAATGGCTACCATGTATTCAACTTTTGTAGTTGAAAGTGCCACTACAACCTGTCTTTTGATGATCTAACTTATTTCTCCTCCAAGCAGGTTAAACACATACCCACTTGTAGATCTCCTACGATCTAGATCTCCAGCCCAGTTTGCATCCACAAATCCATGTATATCTAACACTTTGTCCAATCCCGGTCTTCCTTGGTATCACAATCCATAATTAGAAGTGCCACACAAATACTTGAAAACCCTTTTTACTGTTGTCCAATGCTCCTCTAGTTTTGACATATACCTGCTCAAAACTCCCACTACTTGTGCAATGTCTGGTCTAGTACAGACCATTGCATACATCAAACTGCCAACTACACTCGCATATGGAAAATGAGACATGTCCTCCTCTTCCTGTGTCTTGGGACACTGATCCGCATAAAACTTTACACCAACAGGAATAGGAACCTCGATCGGTTTACATTCCTGCATATTAAACCTATGTAATATTGTCTCGACATATTTTCTTTGATTTAACCAGAGTTTCCTCTTTTTCCTATCTCTTTTAATTTCCATGCCCAAAATGAAATTTGAAGCACCGAGATCCTTCATGTCGAATTTAGAGGACAATTGAGTTTTCACATCCTAGATAATCTCCTTGTTGTTTCTTATCACATGGCATCCACATACAAGACCAAATAAATCAAATGATCACCAATTAATTTAAAATACACACAATGATCATCTTTGCTTCTTGTGAAACCAAGTCCCAACATATAAGTATCAAATTTTTTATACCGCATCCTTGGTGATTGTTTTAAACCATACAGGGAATTTTCCAACTTGCATACTAGCTCCTTCTTTCCCTTCACAACAAATCCTTCTGGTTGCTTCATATAGATTTCTTCTTCCAGATCCCCATGTAGGAACATTGTCTTCCATCCATCAGTTCTACTTCAAAATCAAATGCAACAACAACAAATAACATAAATTTTATAGAGGTTAACTTGGCAACAAGAGAAAAAATGTCACCAAAATCAATTCCCTCAACCTGGGAATAACCCTTTGCTACTAACCAAGCTTTGTATTTCTCCACTTTTCCTTCTACATTCAACTTCTTTTTAAATACCCATTTGTTGCCAATGGGATTTCTTCCAGTTGGCAACTCCACTAGATCCTAAGCCTTCTTATCCAAGGCTGCCATTTCTTCGTCCATGGCCTTTTTCTAGAGATTTTCATCTTCTGAATCCACTGCCTCCTTGACAGTTCTAGGATCATCATCAGTGATAGACAAAGAAAAATTTGAACGGAAATCAGATGAAGTATACCTTTCTGGTATCCTTATTTCTTGAATCGATCTCCTCAATACTGGAGTATGAGGATCTTCTTCTTCTAATTCATGTTCTTCTGTAAAGTTTGATTCATCATCCTTTAAATCAAAATCTATTTTCTTTGGTTCTTCCTTACTTGGTAGCTTGGTAGGACTTCTTGTTTAACATCATCCTTCATTTCTCTAAATACTACATCTCGCCTATACACTACCTTCTTAGTTTTTGGGTTCCAAAGCTTATAACCTTTGAGACCATCTTTATATCCAATAAAGATACACTTTTCAACCTTCTTATCTAGCTTACTCATGTTTTCCTTTGGAACATGAACATATGCATCACAGCCAAATACCTTGAAATGTGTGAGAGAATATTTCTTACCAGTCCATACCTCTTGTGGAGTCTTGTCATCCAGCGATGATGAGGGTGATCTGTTGACCAGGTAACATGCAGTACCCACTGCCTCTGCCCAAAATTATTGACCTAACTCGACACCATTGAGCATGCACCTTTCTTTTTCCATCAATGTCATGTTCATCCTTTCTGCAACTCCATTCTGTTGAAGTGTATATGGAGTAGTCTTATGCCTTGCTATACCGTACTTCTTACACAATTCTTCAAATTCATTCCCGCAAAACTCTCCGCCATTATATGTTCTCGACACCTTAATTCATTTCTCTATTTGATTCTGAGCAAGAGCCTTAAAATCTTTAAACCTGTCAAAGACTTTAGATTTCTTCCTAAGGAAATATATCCAAGTATTCCTCAAGAATTCATCTATAAATAAGACATAGTATATAGATTTTTCCAATGATGGAATCGACACAGGTCCAAAAACATCACCGTGAACTAGCTGTAAAATTCCTTTTGCACTCATTGCATCAGAGGGGAATCTTACCCGATTTTTCTTCCCATATACACAATGTTCACAGAAATCAAAATCTAGACAACAGTTAGACATACCTTCAACCATACCTTTACCGTGTAGTAGTCGAAGACCCTTCTCTCCAATATGCCCCAGTATTTGATGTCACGACATAACCTTTTCTCTAGAGATTGTAGGAGTTCTTTCTTCTTCAACTCCAATATTAGGAAAAATAGAACTATTACACCCATCAGTAATAGTGTTTCATTGCAGCTTATACAGAGTTCCAAACCGAACTCCCTTCAACAACACCATTTCTCCTCGAACCATCCCACAGGTTTCCTTTTCAAATAATGCTTTTACCTCTGCATCGTCCATTTTTCTTACAAAAATCAAATTTTTGGCCAGTCCTAGGATGTGTAGAACACCAGGTAGTGTTCTAATCCTTTCATCTATGAGCTTCAACTTAAATTTTCCTCTACCTATGATTCTGGTTGTCGAGTCATCACCTAGGAAAACATTACCTCCATTATACCTTTCATATTCACAAAACCACTCCCTGTGGGGAGTCATATGAAAGGATGCACCCAAGTCAAGCAACCATGCCTCATGATCTGTATGTGTGCTTAAAAAATCCAACTACACATCCCCTCCTTCTTCCTTGGAGATCTTTTCTTCTGTAGAAGGAGATTCTTCAGATCCCTTCTTTTTCTCAACTTTGGATCTACACTGCTTCTTGTAGTGCCCTTCTTTTCCACATCTCCAACATACCTTTACAAACTTTCCGGGAGATGTAGATAAACCCTTAGAATTAGATCTCCCACTTGACAACTTAGATCTATTTCTTTCATGGGAGCGTTCTCTTGCAAATAATGTGTATGTTCTCTATCCTTCCATATTCTTCCGTCTCATCTCCTTCGACAACAAGGATGAGACCACTTCATCAAACTTCAAGGTAGTTGTATTAATACCTATGACCACAACTAGACTATCCCACAAGTCTTGTAAAGATCACAGTAAACTGATACACTTATCTTCATCTGAAATTTTAATCTCAACAGATACCAACTGACTTACCACAATATTGAAGGTGTNAGTTTATTTACTAGGGACTTAGACTGATACAACTTCCCCAACTTATCCCATAAATCCTTGGTTGTAGCTTCCTCTGACACATTCAGTAATACTGAATCTGAGAGACATAGTCAGATTGTGCTCTTCGCCTTCCGGTCCAACTTTTTCCAGTCACATGTTGAAGTTCCTATAGGTGCAGTACCTAGATCTACCGCGATCCACTGATCTCTGCCCACCAATAGATCTTCCATCTTGAGCTTCCATAGCTCAAAACTTTGCCCATTAAACTTCTCAATCTCCATTTTCAAATTGCTCGCCATTTATTTTCACCTGAAAAATCAATACCATGGATCACCCACTGTAACAAGGCTTATCACAGTCTTGAGCCAAACCCTTGACCACAAAGGCGTCCCCTTGAAGCCAACAATGCTCTGATACCAAATGTAGATTTCAACCTTGTACAATATTTACTGCAAACAGATTTTCAGTAAAAGCGCAAAAAAGATACAATGGAAAATACAAACATTACAAAGATATTTTTTCCTCGAAAACCCAAACCGGAAAACCCAACATATTCTATATTCATTCATAGTGATACATTTTTTACAATACAATATACATATAGGACCCAACGGCATCCAAAATCCCAACCCAATGACCTGGATTAGTCAACAACCCTAATTCCTTAACTAAAAATAGAAAACCATCGAAAAAAAACCATGTGCTGAAAAACCGCCCAACAATGGACATGAAAATCGAGACAACACGAAAAACGAGGAAAAAATGCGACATGAAAATCAAGGAAAAAGATGACACTACTACTTGTGCAAAGAATATAACACACACCCAACAGGTAGAAATTGTGTCATCTTTTTTCATCTTAAGATTTTGAATTTGGTGTTTCAATGTGAGAGCTTTGTTAGTGTTGTTTCTCTCAAACATGGTCTTTAGTGCATCATACATTTTATAAGTTGTCTTCAAGGTAGAGATGCGATGTAGTTGATGATCTCTTACTGAATAGATGATTATCTTCCTAGCTTTGACATCGCCTGCCTTCAATTAAGCCTTCTCTTCATCGGTTGTTGTTGCCAGTAGAGTCTTTTCTATCAATCTCAATAGGTCCTCTTCCAAAGTGATGTGTAATCTTGACTTCCACAAGCTGAAGTTGTTTGTTCCATCAAGCCTATCTTCAACCAAAGTTTTCTTCCTCATGGCTTGCATACTCTTCACAAACCCTAACGACTAGGCTAGAAACCCTAGCGTTTTTCAAGAGGTCTCTGGGATTTTTTTTGGACTTATGACTACCAACAAGAAACCCTAGAGAGTCAAATGAACCTCAGCAAACTGCAAAAATACTCCAACGTTATGTAGAAACCCTAAAACATAAATTCTACAGAAACCCTAGTGCTGAAAATCAAAACTTCTTCGATTTTTTATATGAGAGTTGCAGGTGGTGCAATGGACTAGGTCATACCTTCCTATGCAAAAATTAGCCCAACGTTCAAGGGGAAAATGCTAAAAATAGCTTGAAAAGGAAAATGGAAGGGGGTTGTTTTTGGAGTTGCAGCAAGAAGGTGATGACTAGCTTGGAATAACTTGTGCAATAGCTCTTCAGGAACACTGCTCTGATACCATGTTGAATTTTCAATGCTTAGCTCAAGGAACATGTAGTTTATTTCAATTTAGCATGAACTTGAACCATAAACAATGTGACAATACAATATACAATAGTTGCAGTAACCAAGATCACAAGAAGAATAACCATGCATAAGAACACAAGAAGTTATCCTAGGAAAACCCTTCTCAATCAAGGGAAAAAACCAACAATCCTTTGCTATAGAGTCAAGAGAAGATCACCCTTTCACCACAAACCCTAGTGCACATAAGAGGGTGCTCTATGACCAAAAAATATTGTGCCTAAGAGAAGTGCACACTTTATCCCTACAAGCAGGCGTTGAGATAATGAAACAAGTGTGAGTGAGTGATCCACAATGGGGATCTAACTCTCTTATTTATACATGACCTAGCACATCAAATGAATGTGTCTATTGGCACAATAGGGCCAACTTCTATAACTCAACAATATAATTAATCTTTACACAATATTAATTATCTTTACATGGTGGGGTCGTTTGTACCATTTACAATACAAATTAGGGTTATACCAAAGTCTTACTCTTTGAAAATATAGCAAGGGATCTCACACATCCTCTAGTGCTCTGGCACTAGGGACACGTCCACCTGTGCTGAGCCATAAGGACGTCACTCTCAATAGATCAAATCAACTAATTCCATAGGAGTACTATCTAGAGAGCCATCTCAAGTCAACTCAACTAAGTCCATAGGAGTCTAACATGATACCATCTCAAGTCGACTCAACTCATTCTAGAGGAGCACAACAAAAGACCACACACGTCATCTCAACTCAGTCTAGAGGAGTATGACTCACCCATCACATGGGCATTCTCATAGGTCGTCTCAACTCAGTCCAGAGGAGAACGACTTGGAGAATGTCTCATGAAGCTGCAATCATC
>JASDQU011025486.1:30524-41827 GCA_032191745.1 Picea mariana | reverse complement strand
AGGGACTTAGACTGATACAACTTCCCCAACTTATCCCATAAATCCTTGGTTGTAGCTTCCTCTGACACATTCAGTAATACTGAATCTGAGAGACATAGTCGGATTGTGCTCTTCGCCTTCCGGTCCAACTTTTTCTAGTCACATGTTGAAGTTCCTATAGGTGCAGTACCTAGATCTACCGCGATCCACTGATCTTTGTCCACCAATAGATCTTCCATCTTGAGCTTCCATAGCTCAAAACTTTGCCCATTAAAAGTCTCGATCTCCATTTTCAAATTGCTCGCCATTTCTTTTCACTTGAAAAATCAATACCATGGATCACCCATTGTAACAAGGCTTATCATAGTCTCGAGCCAAACCCTTAACCACAAAGGCGTCCCCCCGAAGCCAACAATGCTCTGATACCAAATGTAGATTTCAACCTTGTACAATATTTACTGCAAACAGATTTTCAGTAAAAGCACAGAAAAGATACAATGGAAAATACAAACATTACAAAGATATTTTTTCCCCGGAAACCCAAACCGAAAAACCCAACATATTCTATATTCATTCATAGTGATACATTTTTTACAATACAATATACATATAGGACCCGGCGGCATCCAAAACCCTAACCCAATGACCTGGATTAGTCAACAACCCTAATTCCTTAACTGAAAATAGAAAACCATCGAAAAAAAACCATGTGCTGAAAAACCGCCCAACAATGGACATGAAAATCGAGGCAACACGAAAAACGAGGAAAAAATGCGACATGAAAATCGAGGCAAAAGATGACACTACTACTTGTGCAAAGAATATAACACACACCCAACAGGTAGAAATGGTGTCATCTTTTGTCATCTTAAGATTTTGAATTTGGTGTTTCAATGTGAGAGCTTTGTTAGTGTTGTTTCTCTCAAACATGGTCTTTAGTGCATCATACATTTGATAAGTTGTCTTCAAGGTAGAGATGCGAGGTAGTAGATGATCTCTTACTGAATAGATGATTATCTTCCAAGCTTTGACATCGCCTGCCTTCAATTAAGCCTTCTCTTCATCAGTTGTTGTTGCCGGTAGAGTCTTTTCTATCAATCTCAATAGGTCATCCTCTTCCAGAGTGATGAGTAATCTTGACTTCCACGAGCTGAAGTTGTTTGTTCCATGAAGCCTATCTTCAACCAAAGTTTTCTTCCTCATGGCTTGCATATTCTTCACAAACCCTAATGACTAGGCTAGAAACCCTAGCATTTTTCAAGAGGTCTCTGGGATTTTTTTTGGACTTATGACTACCGACAAGAAACCCTAGAGAGTCAAATGAACCTCAGCAAACTACAAAAATACTCCAACGTTATGTAGAAACCCTAAAACATAAATTCTACAGAAACCCTAGTGCCGAAAATCAAAACTTCTTTGATTTTTTATATGAGAGTTGCAGGTGGTGCATTGGACTAGGTCATACCTTCCTATGCAAAAATTAGCCCAACGTTCAAGGGGAAAATGCTAAAACTAGCTTGAAAAGGAAAATGGAAGGGGGTTGTTTTTGGAGTTGCAGCAAGAAGGTGATGACTAGCTTGGAATAACTTGTGCAGTAGCTCTTCAGGAACACTGCTCTGATACCATGTTGAATTTTCAATGCTTAGCTCAAGGAACATGTAGTTTATTTCAATTTAGCATGAACTTGAACCATAAACAATGTGACAATACAATATACAATAGTTGCAGTAACCAAGATCACAAGAAGAATAACCATGCATGAGAACACAAGAAGTTATCCTGGGAAAATCCTTCTCAACCAAGGGAAAAACCCAACAATCCTTTGCTATAGAGTCAAGAGAAGATCACCCTTTCAACACAAACCCTAGTGCACATAAGAGGGTGCTCTATGACCAAAAAATATTGTGCCTAAGAGAAGTGCACACTTTATCCCTACAAGTAGGCGTTGAGATAATGAAACAAGTGTGAGTGAGTGATCTACAATGGGGATCTAACTCTCTTATTTATACATGACCTAGCACATCAAATGGATGTGTCTATTGGCACAATAGGGCCAACTTCTAGAACTCAACAATATAATTAATCTTTACACAATATTAATTATCTTTACATGGTGGGGTCGTTTGTACCATTTACAATACAAATTAGGGTTATACCAAAGTCTTACTCTTTGAAAATATAGCAAGGGATCTCACACATCCTCTAGTGCTCTAGCACTAGGGACACGTCCACCTGTGCTCAGCTATAAGGACCTCACTCTCAATAGATCAAATCAACTAATTCCATAGGAGTACTATCTAGAGAGCCATCTCAAATCGACTCAACTAAGTCCATAGGAGTCTGACATGAGACCATCTCAAGTCGACTCAACTCATTCTAGAGGAGCACAACAAAAGACCACACACGTCATCTCAACTCAGTCTAGAGGAGTATGACTCACCCATCACATGGGCATTCTCATAGGTCGTCTCAACTCAGTCCAGAGGAGAACGACTTGGAGAATGTCTCATGAAGCTGCAATCATCAACATATCTAAACCTGCAACATGCACAATGGAAGCTCAAGGAAGGAAGCTACAATAGATCAATTGAAAGAGTGTGTTGATCCATTTCAAGTTCTTAAGAATACTATGTGAAATGTATGGCATGAACTTGACTCAACACACCAACGAAAAGGATGTCCGTTGACTTCCACTAATCATCCGAACTATCTAACTTATCACTAAGTGGGAGTGTAAAAGGTTTAATTACAGTCCCTGTTTGCAAGATAGAGCATTTCCATGAAGTGCACTCAATGACCACACAAGCTCAGAGAAAAATTAAATACACACAAAAACTCGAAGTCAAGCTACAAAGGTTCCAAGAATGTTAAGCTAAAAAGGTTCCAAGCATTAACTATAAGGGACAATCCCAAGGATCCAATGATGAATGTGGAGTCAATAACCACACAAACTCGAGAAAAAATTAAATATGCACCCAAAAAAATTAAATACACACCAAAAATTGAAGTTAAGCTACAAAGGTTTGAAGCATGTTATGCTACAAAGGTTCAATGCCAAGCATTACTATAAGAGATTGTGCCAAGGACGTGACCATGAATGTTTTTTTTTTTTCTTTTTTAACAAAAACGATTATGAACTATATTAGGAATATAACAGAAAATTGTTGGTATGATTACAATCAACCTTCATTAGGATAGGCTCAACGTTAACTTCGAAAATTAGCCCCCGAATAAATTTCTTAAGGTAATTTTTCGTATCCCTCGTTTCCATCTAAATATAGGACACCTTTGCTTAGCATTACTTCTTTGTTTGCCTCTTTATCTGCTTCGTCGTTTAATCCCCGGAGTATGTGGAATAGTTGGATTGACTGAAAGTTGGCCAGAAGGAGTTTGATTTTCTTGAGGATTTGCCTGAGTCGCATATGAATGGGAATAATCTTGGAAGAAAGAGCCTGAATAATGATATGAGAATCCCCGAAGACATTTAGTTCTGCAATGTTCTTGGCTAGGGCTTGAGAGAGTCCTTGCCAAAGGGTTAGCGCTTCAACTATATTATTAGTGTCCTTGCCAATTCCCGAAGACTACGAGAGAACCTTTATTTCCTCGGGATCTATAAGCACCCCTCCCCCGCCTGTCGCACCGGGGTTTCCTTTAGAAGCTCCGTCAAAGAAGAGGCTATGTCTTTGAAGTGAATTTCGCCACTTTGTGAAGGATGAAGAGTCCAATCTGATCTCCCATTTATTTGTGGGAGGCATTGGGACATTTGCCACTTTCAGCAGATTTGGGAGAATGCTAGACATCCATTCTTCTTCGAAAGAAGTTAAATTACCTTTGTTCACTGGAAGATGAATAGAGGAAAGGAAGTCCCCCATCAAAGCTTTGACTTTTGCAACCACTTGGTGTGTGTTGGCTCTTTTCCCTCTGAATATTCGAGCATTGCACTCTAACTAGAGTTTCCATAGAATAAATTTGGGAAGGGATACCCAGCAACGTTTTAAACACTCTTTCTTGTTAAGGGAGAAGGGACATGCTGCCTACCAACGGATGAGAAGGGAGGATATCTCTGCTGGGAGGATTACATGATTCGTCCAAGGGGCTAGCTTTTGAATCCAAACCTCCCGAGAAAATGGGAAGTTCAGGAGCAAATGGGCCGCTGATTCTTCCTCTGAAACACAAAAGGGGCGGCGCATGGGGCCTTCCCATCATTTTCTTTTGAGGTTGTCTCTTGTAAGGATGACATTGTGAGCCAAAATCTAGGTGAACATATCAATTTTTGGAAGACATTTCACCCTCCAAATTTATTTCCACAGAGCTAGATTGGGAGGAACATTTGGAGTCGCGTTGACCTGATTGTAACCTTTGGAGGTAGTGTACAGGCTGGATTTAGATCCCCATCCCCTAAGATCTTTCTGATTTGTTGTAGTTGGCGATTTCCCATGAATAAAATCTTGTAGCAGAGTTTCTTCGTTTTGCAGATGACTTGGGCATCTTGGTAATTTCCAATCTTTCTAGATTTTGGTTTCATTAGATTGTCAGTTTGAAATATCCCACAGCGTGGATAACTTCTGGGCATGGAAAAGGTATTTGAGATTAGTTGTTCCTGGCAGGGAGTCTAATGGAGGCTCTCTGAGAATTGAATCCTCCCATATAAAGATATTTTTCCCATTGTTGGGGATCCAAGTTAGGAGAGGATTGAAGAAACCATAGGCTTTTGACAGACTACGAAAATAGGGGATCCTTTTGAGACTCTAGGGACTGTGTCGAGACATCTCCTCCTAGCTCCAGTGAAGTATTTCTTCCATAATGCGTGTTTTCTCCAGGTTATCTTTCCAGTTACTAGATTCCAGAGGAGCTTGGCCCCTAGTGCCAGATTTTGGGATCTTAGATCTCTTATCTGAAGACCTCCTTCTGAGTAAGGCTTTATTGCTTTCCCCTAGCTGACTAGTGGCAATTTATTGTCACTCTGTTTGCCTCCTTTCCACAAAAATCTTCTCAGAATTGCCTCAAGTTTGGTTATAATTCCATTTGGAGCTAAAAGAATGGAGCTTTGATATATCAGAATGTTGTTAAGGATCGATTTGATGAGAACAAGCTTCCCTGCCAGATTGATCTAGGTAGCCCCCCAGGCTTGGATTCTGGCTTTAATCTTGTCAAGTAAGGGAGACCAGTGAGAGGAATTAGGCTTGGATTTGAAGATGGGAACTCCTAAATATTTGAATTATTCCCACTGTGTTTCCCCTTCCATCTCCATAATGCGAGCTATTTCCACCATTTCCCTTAGCTTGCAGTTCCATCCAAAGATTTGACTCTCCCTGTAGTTTATCTGGCTCCCAGAAGCTTCCTTATGGAGGTATAGTTGTTGTTTAAATTTACGGGCCATGATGGTTTTTGCCCCTCCCAAAAGAAGCGTATCATCAGCAAATTGAGCATGACTGATATATTTGACCCCTCTTGCTATTTTTATGCCCATTAATTCCTATTGAATACGACAATGTTCCTGTTGGAAGCTAAGCGTTGAAGCTTGAATGGCAGAAAGCAAAGGAGACAATGGGCATCCCTAGCTAAGCTCCCTAGAAGCCTGAAAAAATTTGTTGCTTGATCATTGACTGATGGGGCAATCCATGGAGACCAGATACAAGCCTTAATCCAGTGAATGAAAGCTATGTTGAAGCCAAACTTTTGCATTACTTGAAATAAAAATTCATGCCTTACTCTGTCAAAAGCATTTGCAAGATCTAACTTCACAACCATACCTTTTTCGCGTCGGTGCATGCTTGAATGAATCGCTTCTTGAACCAKAATTATGTTGTCAKTGATATGCCTTCCTTTGATGAAGCCACCTTGGTTCTCKGGGATGATTGCTGGCAGAATATCTTTGAGACGGTTGGCAATCACTTTTGTRATAATTTTGTAACCAATATTACACAAGGAGATTGGGCGAAATCTGTCCAAGGATAAGGCTCCTTTTTCTTTGGGTATTAAGGCTAAGAACGCAGAGTTGGTGCTCCCACCAATCTTGTGGCAATTTTGTGAATTTATTACCAACTTATGCACATCATGTTTTATGATTAGCCAGTAGACTTGGAGGAATTGGGCTGTAAAGCCGTCAGGACCAGGTGCTTTATCGGAGTCCATGCTGTCCAAATCCAATTTAATTTCTTTTAACATGACCGGCTCTATAAGCTGTTGATTGGATCTTGGGTGGACGACCGAAGGAATCAGGTTGAGAACTTGCTGGTGGATTCCGCTAGAAGAGTCCTCAGTGTAAATACCTTTAAAATGGAGGTGAGCAGCTTGATTGATACCTTCAAAATCATTTACAATCTGATTTTGGCTATGGATTTCCTTTCTGGAATTGAATTGTTTTATGACTTCTGGTTGCTTATGAAAAAAGTTTGTGTTTTTATCCCCAGCTTTGAGCCAAAAGCTACGGGATTTTTGTCGCCAATAATCTTCTTCCTCTCTACATGCTGCATGGAGCTTTCTATGGAGGGTTGTTTCTTTCCCCAGGCTGTTTGGGTTTGGATTTCCTTCTTCCATAGAAGGTTGATGAGTTTCCAGCTATTGTTGGGCTTCCATTGTTTGGGCTGCAGGGGATTTCAAGGATTTTTCTCAAAATTTGAAAGCTTGCTTCAGTCTTCAAAGTTTTTCTTCCCACACAAAAAATGGAGAACCTGTGACTGAAATCTTCCATACTTGATTGACCAAATCATGGAAATCTTCATGATGGATCTAGGAGGGACTGAAGAGAAAAGGGATTGGACCCAGAGAAGAGTCTTTGGTAAATTATAGGAAGATTGGCTTTTGATCAGAGGCATTGAAGGGAAGGATTTTAGAGACCGCGTTGAGGTCTAAAAGGAGGAAGGAGCTTTGGACCAAGAATCTATCCACTCTTGCTGCTATGTGCCCCGGGGTGGTTCTTTTATTAGACCAAGTGTATTTGCCTCTGGGGGGTTTTATATCTTCCAGATCCCAATCAAGAATGATGTCTTCAACCCATTCTTGACATGGGTCTCTTACGATGGAACCCCCTTTTTTTTCTCCAAGGGATAAAGTAACATTGAGATCTCTGACAATAATAATGTTCTCCAATTGATGGCTGCTAAGAAACTCTTTCAAAATATTCCAACAAATTTTATTTTTTTCAGAGGGAAGAACAAGAACATAAATATTAAATAAACAAATGTGGATACCTGAATCCTTATGAAGTAGCTTGGTGAGGATCCAATGAGTACAATGCTTAGTATTCAATATATCAAAAGTGGAGGAGTTCCACGGGGAGCCAATTCCTCCGGAGGCTCCTCTAGCACTGATCGATACACCTGTTCCTTTGTTCCAAAAAGTTGCGCTGGATTGGAGAAATTTTGATCCCTCCAATTTAGTCTCCTGAACAAGTAGAATATCTGGGTTTGAGATTCGGAGTAGGTCTTTCAATGCTTCTTTCTTGTTTTGGCTTCCTAACCCCTTTACAATTCCAGGAGACTATCTTCATTACTTGCTTTTTGGGTTGGAAGGCGTCATATGAGAGGGTTGCCCTTGATTCCTTGTGCTTCTAGAATTTAGCATTGTTTCCAGAGTTTGCTGAGATCCTTGGAGTTTATCTTTGTATGTCTCCCTTTCTCTTCTTTCTTTTGTCGTTTTCCTTCCTCTGGTGGCTGGTTTTGGATAGTTCTGAGATAGCCCAGTGTCTGCTTCACCCTTAGCTTCTTCCGATGTCTCTTCCTCTGTCCCTGAAAGTTGGGTTTCCGAGATTTCTCCTGGTTCTAACTGAGGAGGTGATTCCTTGTTAGCTTGGCTTGTCGTTTCTGGGTTGGTTTGTTTTTCTTCTTTATTTTCAGTTGTAGCTAATTCATTCTCTTTTCCTGCAAGCACCGCAAAGATGTTTCCGATATCACTTTGACCTCTTTGGTTTTTCCTTTCCTTTTTGGAATTAGGGTTGGGGTTTGCCTTGGATCTTTTCTCTTGTTGCCATCCTTCTTTTGAATCTTTCTCTTATTGTAATACCTGGGTTTTTAGGCAATGCTTTTGGAAATTGCCATATTCATGGCAGCTTCGACACTTAAATGGTAGTTTCTTGTAGTCTAGTTTTTGATAATGTTGTCAATCCCTGACGATTAACTTGATTGCTTCAGGTAGTCCAGCTTCTAGATCGACTTCTACACAGATCCGAGTGCAAGAATAATGCCCTTTTGGATCAACTTTATCAATAAATGTTCCAAGCCTGTTACCTATGGTTTGCAAGGAGGAGGGGTTCCAACAATGGATCGACAGGTTGGGTAGGCGAACCCAAACTAGAACCACCTTTGGAACATCCACTACAGGATCGAAGTCAGGAACTGGATTGTGCTTGAATGTTGCGCTTCACCAGTCGCTCGCTCCACCAATCACTTGATCTTACAATTGACATGACCATGAATATTACCGATGTTAAGTCAATAATTTAAATTTTATAATCTTATTGTTCTTCAAAACAAATTTTGGACACAATTCTATCACACGAATGAAGCAAGGCATTTATTGAAGCTAATTTTGATAATTGAGAAAACAAAAAAAGTAAAATTTCCAATATACACTCTAATGATCAATAATAATCATTATTTATTAAAACCCCAAACATGCTATACATACATAATAGCTTTATGTTTATAAAAAGGTTATATTACAAAATGAACTTCATGCTATTTTAATATCTATAAATAATTCCCTATCCAAACTTAAAATTATTTTAAAAATGAAACTTTTCTATATAAATAATCCCCATCCAAACTTAAAATTATTTTAAAATGTAACATTCTTTTATATAATAATCCTTATCCAAACTTTAAAATTATTTTTGAAATGGAACCTATATAAAGTACATTAAGATTATCAAGGAGTAACTTCAACTTCAGATGATCTCCAAAAATTAATCAAGCAAAAATCTTATAAACTTCCATAAACCAAAAAAAAAAATATAACATTTTATATTATATTTACTAAAAAAGAGGGACAAAGATATTTCTAATGTTTAGAAATCTATTAGGGACAAAGATATTTTTAATGTTTAGAAATCTATCATCTTATAATTTTTGTAAACTAAAAAGTTAATCTTACCAACTTCTTAAACTAAAAAAATTGATCTTATCATTTTCATAAACTAAAAAATTACCTGTCTCCATGAATTCAACCCCCCGGAGGCTTGTACAACCGCATCAGACGTAATGGGAACGGTGAAATAACTGATATAATCTTCATTTTTTTTCGTTCTCGTCATCATCATTCTCAGCCTAACCTGCAAACCATCTAAGCTCAGTGTCAAACATACTAAGAAAAAGCTACATATAAATAATGTATATAGCATAGTCTAAAAGTTGTACCTTTTCACAGTAAATTCCTCAAACCATCAATACCTCTCTGAAACCGACTGTAGATTCCAATGCCTTTCTAAAACCGAGTCTACCGGATCAATCCACCAGTACCTTCATTTTAACAAAAATATACATACTATAAACTCATAAGAGAGAAATGACATACTCTGCACTTAATTATTGAGTTGATGGGTAGCAGAGTAATTTAAGAAATGAAAAAGATAAAATCACATTTCTTCAAATATCTATTCACGGAGGATTACTTTCACTATTTCATTATTCAAACCTGGGCAATAGGTTCTGGTAGTCTTTGTTACTTTCATTTTGACAAAAATATACATACTATAAACTCATAAGAGAGAAATAACATACTCTGCACTTAATTATTGAGTTGATAGGTAACAGAGTAATTTAAGAAATGAAAAAGATAAAATCACATTTTTTCAAATATCTATTCACGGAGGATTACTTTCACTATTTCATTATCCAAACCTGGGCAATAGGTTCTGGTAGTCTTTGTTACTTTGGTATTCTTTGAGACTCATTCCTGCCTCGGTGGAGGCCAAAACACGCCTAGGGTCAAGTAACTCACCATGTCATCTCAACTCTACCTGATCAACCCAACCTATGTTTCAAAAAGATAAATAGATGAATAAATGTAGTATCCAACTTTCTTTATGCTGATATTAAGCATCTCCTAATTACATTTTCAATACAATCACATAATGTTCAAGATGTATTATCAAGCCTTGAAAAACGAAATGCAAGCCCGGGGCATGCACACAGCCTATGGGTTCATAAAAACAAACTTAGTCTGAAAATTAAACCTTGAAAAACGAAATGGGCATGCACACAGCCTATGGGTTCATAAAAACAAACTTAGTCTGAAAATTAAACGGGTTCATAAAAACAAACTTAGTCTGAAAATTAAACGTCCAGCAGGACACAAAAAGAAAAGGGAGATGTGTACCTTCTACACCTTTCTGGCCTACCATTCACAGCTCAACTGCCTTTACCATTCACAACACAAATACTTTCTTGTACCATTCACATTACGGTTGCCTTGAAAAATCATTTAATAAAACAAAGCTACTTCGATTTCAGCAACCCATCGTTCCTAAAACCCCATAACTGTCTAATACGATAGAGAGACACTGCAACAAAACGAAAGAGTAGTTTACCACAATGCAAAGAAGTCAATAACAGAGCCGCAATATACGAAAAAAGGAAACCAACGTAAAAAGTAATATGTAGATTGGACGACCGCTCTTCCCAACGTAAAAAGTAGTCTGTAGGATCGCTCTTCCATCTTTGCACGCAACATCCTATCAGGGAATTATTGCATCAAAATCCCATCCCATTCCATGAAAAGACAAATCAGAAATTAATGCATCACACACTTAAACCTGATCAAAACAAGGTGGAAAGGACTACACAAAATCAAAACCTAATCGCCTTTAACATCGATCATATTAACTGCATATGTTTGTGCGCTCTCTCCTCCACAAAACAAACAAACACACATACAGACAAGCTCACAGGAAAAATTATGAATGTTGAGTAATAACCACATAAGCTCACAGGAAAAATTAACTATGCATAAAAAATCATAATTCAGCTACGGAAAAACTATAAGAGGCAGAGTTGACGATATGGCCATGAATATAACACATGTATAGTCAATAGTTCAAATTTTCCGGTTGATTTTGAAAACAAATTTTGGACACAATCCCATCGCATAGATGAAGAAACGCACCTATTGCTTAAGCTAATTTTAATAATTGAGGAAACAAGAGTAGGAATTCCGATTTACAATCCAGTGTTCATTATTTGTTTGTTTATTTGTTATACATAAAAGAGGTATATTGCCAAATGAATTTCCTAGTATTTCAAATTTCAATAGATATAAATGATCCTTATTCAAGGTTAAAATTGTTTTAAAAAAGAACGAATTTCCTAGAATTTGAATAGATATAA
>JASDQU011025485.1:4841-17163 GCA_032191745.1 Picea mariana | reverse complement strand
GAAATTCCAAGGAACTTTGTTTTCCTAAATACAGTCTGAGAGGTGAATAAAAACATCCCTATGATTGCAATTAAAACCAAAGCACCAATGTTATTTTGTAATGAACTCTGCAGATGTGCAGATTTAGTTGAACTCTTGATTTTTACTGCAGCATCTACATCAAATTATCCCATTTATCTCAAAAATAATCATGTGTGTGATTTACAGCTCTTGAACCTCTGTAAAAATGAATTTTCTCATCATGGATATGAATGATAATAGTGAAAATAGAGTTCAAGAAGTCACAATCATGTGATACAACATCAAGTGTTTTCTTCCACCTACCTAAATATTCTTCTAGCCATAGAACAACCCTAAGATCTAGATGGTTAGTAGGCTCATCCAATAACAGAAGGGTCGAATGAACAAACAAATCTCTTGCCAAAGAGATCCTCATACTCCAACCTCCATCGAAAGTTTTTGTGGGGTAGCCTTGCATAGATTTTGTGAACCCAAACCAACCAAAATTTTTTAGGCCTCTGCCTCTGTCGCATCAAACCCAATCTCTGTATAATGAGGAAATTCCTCTCTGCCTTTAGACCTCCTTGAATCATATGAACATTGCATTGATTCTGCAAAAACTCCAAAGACACTTACACTGGCACTGGGAACCCTTCTAAGAACTTCAAACGATCCCAGGAAGCCATGGAAGCGATCGAAAGTGACATGCATAACATGCCTGGCATATGTTGGTTGACACCTGAACTCAACACTTCACACATGCATTCTTGATGTGTAATGGAAAAAATCTCGGCCCTGTGAATTGAATGTTCTTTATCTGATGATGATACATGAAGCATCGATCTGTTGATAGAAAGCTTCTGAACCCTGCAACTTGACCCCATATGCCTTAAACCCTGCAGTTGTCAATTGTTTACATTGACAACTCTGCGTTTTTTTTAAATTCACCATATGGGACATATCCCACATAATTCGGGGAAATAACATATTTCATTTTTTTTAAACATCGATACTCCTATAAGTATTCGATGATTTATGTACAAGGTATGATCTCATGGGCTTGGCGCTCCTGTGTATTATCTATCTCGAGCAAAAAGACTCCACAATGCATAAGGTTGTTAACATTTTAAATCTCAACACTTGGCGCCAATACATTGTGCAAATCCTGCATGGGATATTCCCATGACACTTGGTGAAAATGTTGTTGAACAGGGCATCAGGCGTGAACCTCTCTAATCGGCAGTTGGTTGTTATGCTCTGAATTTTTATTTACATGCGAGAAGGATATCCCACATTGCTCGAGAGAAATAAAATGTTTGCTTTTATAAATGCCAATGGTTTTAATGTGTTTTGATGCATTGTGCAAAAAGGAATCTTTATAGTCTCCTCCTCCTCAAGGCCTTGGTGTTTGGCATTGGGCTTTGTTTTATGTTTTGGTGTAGGTGCTTGGCTCGACAACTATCGGCTCTGATAATTGGAGATTGGGCCTGTGGGCCCAATATTTTTTGGTAAAAATAGAAACCATGAGAAACCAAATGGTTAAAAATCCAAAAGAGCCTTTGATTCTTCATGTAACAATGCTGCTCAAAACTTTTCTTTTGAAACAAAAACAAAACCCTTTTTTTTTATATAAGAAAGGTAATAAAATCCTAGACTCAAGAGGTTAAAGAAAACCAATTTTAATATTTCAAATGAAAGTAAAAGAGCTCAACCTTCAACCGATATTTATGATAAGCATGTAACGATAAGAACTAAATCATCCTTCTAGATGTATTTCAAATCAACTCAAGAAGCATTGGAAACCTTAGGAGACTTGTCAGCAACAACAAAGTAAGAGGCTAGCAAGATGAAGGTTTGGCATATGAAAATTTTACTAGGAACAACAAAATAACCAAAGATCCAAAAAAAAATTGAAAATTTTGATGGTGTGCTTTTGAGTGCTGACACTGGCTCCAACTGGGATGGAGGCCTCCCTGTGAAGCTTCCAAGAACCTAGCACTTTCAGTTGCCTTATCCATTGGGCTATGGATTCATCTGCGTAATCAACCTATAAACACTGTTAAAATCTACCACTTATTCAAGCAACTAATTGATAAACCTGTTGCAAACTTGAAGGAAAGAAAATGCTCAGGAAGCGAGCTGATTTCCTATACTACCCTACCTCTCACTAGATCCACAATATGCTCAAGTAAAGGAAGATTTCCACAACAACCATTCAAGTAACTTGTTGACTGAAATGATCTCATCTATGTCACCGATCAATGAATAATAACAAAAATATAGCAGCAGTGACATAAACTTCTTCAAAAACCCATTCTCACCCATGAATATCGGTGAAATAATGCAATCTAAAATTTTCAGAAAATATGAAACATATGACTCCATATAAGCTGCAATTGGATCCTTGAAACCAAGATCAAAAGCATGTTGATCCACAGAAAATAACTTCTCATCCATGAATCCCTCTCTGTTTGCAAATAGATAACCTTCGTGTTCCCTTGTGAGCAACTCTTAATCATAAAAAATGGCAGTCTCTTCATTTTCAGCATGATGATCACAAGATAATGGTACAACATGTTTTAAATCACACTGATAATAATCAGCTAGGAACATATAATTATCTATGCAATCATTAGTTACTATATGCTCAACATGTTTCGAAAACTGATCATAAGCTTGACATGCATCCATGTCCATAAAAGAATCTGCAAATACTAAAGAATCTTGTTCCAAATGTAAAACATACTCACGGTCTTGTTGCTCCTATTGTGCATGCATATTTTCAAAGTATGCTTGATCTTGAATCCTCTTGCAAGCCTGGATGTTCTCATCGGCTACTTCGTCATCTTCAAACAAGCATCTTAAATATGAAGATTTCCTTTCTATTAGGAGAAGGACAAGATCTGAATGTTGAGCCATTTCATAGTACACCATGGAAACAGTCTTAGAAGGTCGGATTTCCACTGAAATGCTATTATAAACACTGTAAAACCTCCTATTGATGACAACCAAGGCTTCTTCTTCCCCTCTCCTCAAAGCATTAAAATCATCCAAGTATTGATCAAGAGACTTGTTTTCACCCCAAAACTTTAAAAATGCATTGCATAGCTCGATCCAAGAACCAATAGAATCGGCTCCCAAACCTTTAAACCACACAGCAACATCTCCAAACAAATATTTGGAGAACAATCTCATTGTAACATTATCATGAACTATCTCAAACGAATCAACAAAGTTCTCAAAGGCTTCCAAATGCCTCTCAGCTGTAACATGATCCTCTCCATATAACCGAGGAAGACACTTAAAAAAATCAAGAGGATAAGGATGAAGGTGATATGGCAGCCTTAAAGGTTTAAACATATTGTCTTTGATTCTGGTTTGAAAACTAGTGGGATGAATATGAGGTTTAACAAGCTGATGGCAAGGTTCAACAGTAATAGCAGAGGGTAATGAGATCTGAGAAGGATTTGAATCGGTTTCAACCTCCTCAAGATTACAAGGGTGATCAAATTTAGGAGGGATTTGAATACAAAACTCATCCTTATGAATAGGTTGAGGTGAGGATACAGGATCAACATCTACAACACAAGTAGTATGTAGATTTTCTCCTTCCAAGGATGGATATATAAAGGAAAGTTTATGATCATCCGAATAGACAAAGCAGAGTATAATCCTCTTTATACATAAAGGGAAAGAGAGAAATGAGCTGATAAATAAGAACATGAGTTCATGTAGAAAACTAATGAACTAATACCTGGTTTTACACTTCTACCCCTTCATCTTTCTGTCAACATGATCCTCCCCGGTAGAGTCTTTGATTGTGGAGTCACCAAGTAGATAATTACAAACGATTTTTGTATCCTTCTCTTGTCTACCATCAAGAGATGGATCTATGTCGTTCTCCCAGGGAAGCCAACTTCACACTTTGTTCCCCAAAAACGATGCCATTTATGTTATCACTCCAAGAGTCACCCTAGACTGTAATCAGGTGAGCTTGGTAAGATGCAAAGAATTCAAATTTTAATCTTGAACTATAAGCTTTAAAGTCACAGGTATTTGACCATAAGTACAATCATATTCATCTACTGTAAACATTCCCTACTATATCCTTCAACAAAAGTGGCCTTAACAACTTTAGATCAGATAATAGGCTTGATAAATGAATGAGAAAAAGAATATTGTGATTTGAACATGTTAGAGATACTTCCAACACTTATGACAGTAAAATCATAGTGAAAATCTGTGTATTAACAAATTCTATATCACCAATGCAAAGAATGAAGACCTCACTCAATCATTGTATGAATAAGAACAAGAGTATATCAGACACTCATCAATATTAGTACACAGAGAAAGACAGAAATGAAAATGAAAATATGATTACTTGCAATCAATGAATTCATTATTACTGGGTGATCACATAATGTTGTAGGATATCTCTATAGGTGATGATATCATCATTTTATGATCACAGCTTCAGCAAAAAATATGCATTACTTTCTTAGAACAAATTTTTCAAACACCACTGTAATGCATACAGTCACAAAGACAAAATTAGTATAAGTGCTTGAAAAATTGATTCTTCATATAATAATCTGAATATGGAAGAATACCTTGAAGATATCTGACAAATAATTATGCATTGATGAAGGAAAATTCCCATCTTATCGCTCCAACAGGTGCTCAACAAAGCTGCAAAAATGAAATTCCAAGGAACTTTGTTTTCCTGAATACAGTCTGAGAGGTGAATAAAAACATCCATGTGATTGCAATTAAAACAAAAGCACCAATTTTCTTATGTAATGAACCCTGCAAATGTGAAGATTTACTTACACTCTTGATTTTTACTGCAACATCTACATCAAATTTATCCCATTTATCTCGAAAATAATCATGTGTGTGACTTACCGTTGTTGAACCTCACTAGAAATGAAGTTTCTCATCATGGAGATGAATATTAACAATGCAAATAGAGTTCAAGAAGTCATGATTGTGTGATACAACATCAATTTTTTTCTTCCACCTACCTAAATATTCTTCTAGCCATAGAACAACCCTAAGATCTAGATGGTTAGTAGGATCATCCAATAACAAAAGGGTCGGTTGAACAAACAAATCTCTTGCAAAAGTGATCATCATACAACAACCTCCATTGAGAAGTTTTGCGGGGTGACCCTGCATAGATTTTGTGAACCCCAAACCAGTCAATATTTTCGAGGCCTGTGCCTCTGCCACATCAGACCCAATCTATGTATAATGAGAAAATTCCCCTCTTCCTTTAGACCTCCTTGAATCATATGAACACTACATTGATTCTGCAGAAAATCCAAAGACACTTACACTGGCACTAGGAACTCTTCTAAGAACTTCAAGCGATTTGAGGAAGCTATGGAAGCGATCGAAATTCGCATGCATAACATGTCTGGAATTTGTCGATTGACACCTAAAATAAATACTTCACACCCGCATTCTTGATGTGTAATGGAAAAACTCTCGGCCCTCTGAATTGAATGTTCTTTATCTGTTGATAATACATGGAGCATCGATCTGTTGATAGCAAGCTTCTGAACCTTGCAACTTGACACCATATGCCTTAAACCCTACAACTATCAATTGTTTACATTGACAACTGTGTGTTTTTTTAAATTCACCATATGGGACATATCCCGCATAAATCAGGGAAATAACATATATAATGCATTGTGAAAAGCCCACGTGGGATATTCCCATGAGACTTGGTGAAAATGTTGTTGAACAGGGCATCAGGCGTGGACCTCTCCAATCGACAGTTGGTTGTTATGATCTAAATTTTTATTTACATGCAAGAAGGATATCCCACATTACTCAAGAGAAATAAAACGTTTGCTTTTATAAATGCCAATGGTTTTAATGTCTTTTGACGTGTTGTGCACAAAGGAATCTTTGTAGGCTCCTCCTCCTCGAGGGCTTGGTGTTTGGCATTGGGATTTGTTTTATGTGTTGGTGTAGGTGCTTGGATCGACCGCTGTGGGATCGGATAATTGGAGATTGGGCCTGTGGGCCCAATGTTTTTTGGTCAAAATAGAAACCAAATGGTTAAAAAGCCAAAAGAGCCTTTGATTCTTCATGTAACAATGTTGCTCAAAAATTTTCTTTTGAAAGAAAAACAAAACAATTTTTGTTTTTGTTAAGAAAGGTAATAAAATCCTAGACTCAAGAGGTTAAAGCAAAACCAATTTTTATATTTCAAATGAAAGTAAAAGAGCTCAACCTTAAACCTAGGTTTATGATAAGCATGTAACGATAAGAACTAAATCATCCTCCTATATGTATTTTAAATCAACTCAAGAAGCATTAGAAACCTTAGGAGACTCGTCAGCAACAACAAGGTAAGAGGCTAGCAAGATGAAGGTTTGACATATGAAAATTTGACTAGGAACAATACAATAACCAAAGATCCGGAAAAAAATTTGAAAGTTTTGATGGTGTGATTTTGAGTGCTAACAATATCAATGTATCATTATAATCTAATAGTTGTAGAGTAAATAAATAATGAACAAATGAGCAATCATACACATACACAGTACATCGGTGTTTTTATGTGGAAACCCAATGATCAAAATCTGGATCAGGGGATCAAATTTTGCTCAATTTTCAAAGTGCTCAGAATGCGATGAAAATGGTGCCATTGTGTCTGTCTCGTCTTCCTGATTCTGGCAGTATATTTATTTTCTCAAACGGAGTCCGTATGGAGACGATATCGCGATCTGTTCGCCGAGCCAAACAGGCAAAAATTTTGATGCTGACTGTACCTGTCCGTACAGTCCGTACAGGACACGTGCCAAGTCCGTACAGGACACGTGCCAAGTCCATACAGGACACGTGGTAGGTCCATACAGGACACGTGGTAGGTTCATACAGGATACGTGGCGGCTTCAGGGAGTGACACGTGGCATGCAGTTTTGGACTTTTTGGTGTACGGTTTGACCAATCCTGAAGTGACACGTGTCACCACCGGAAGTGTGACAAGTGGCATAGGGTGACGTCAGCATCCTGCGTGTCGTATGACGTCAGCAGCATGCATGGCACTGACATGGCATAGGTGACGTGGTGGTTTGTGATTGGCAGACGTTCGGCGAATGATGATGCAACACGTGGCATGTTTTTGGCGAATGGTAAGGTGCCACGTGGCCCAATCAAGGGCTGCCATGTGGCACCCCGTGATTTGATGTTGGGTTTACATGTAAAAATTTTGGTATGTCGCCGGATGGATTCAAACGGGTGACCTCCCTCTACATTAAAGCTTTAGCAACGAGCCTCCGACCAACAGGCCACACGGTGGTTCTTGTTAATGTAATGGGAGAAATTATATTTAACATTGATTTAAGTGTTGAGCCGCGGGGGGTTGGGCCGGGGCTTAGCCCCGACCCGTAGTCATATTGTATGATATGTAACCTTGTTAAATGGCGCGCAGATATTTTACTTTACCATATAACATTGTATTACAATATGAATGCGCGCAGGTTTATACAACACACGTAACCATGTTTTATGCGCGGTGGTTGGCGCGGGGTTCATTTTACATAGCCCACGGTTTTTATTTCAAAGTATATGACCGTAATGTGTGCGGCTGTAACCGTTGGAGCACGCGGGAGTAGTTATATGGTTTTATAACCGTTAGGCCCTTTTTATAATGCGCGAGGTCATATGGAGGACAACATGTGCCCAGGTGCTAGGCGGTTAGGGGCTGGAGGCGCCCTAACCGTTCTATGGTTTGCACCATTGGTGCAGTTGCGCCCGGTGCCAGGTTTTAACCCATTTTGGGAGCGTGTTCTTGGTGCATGCACATAGAGGTGTGTTTTGTAGAGCCAGTTCCAACAAAGCTTGAAGGAGGAAAATGAAGGAGGCCTAACTTCTTCATCGTTTGGCCGATTGAGGTGCTGTAAAAGCCCAGCTAGGGGTATTTGGACATGCTAGATCCATTGGTGCCATTTTCACAGCCATTTGAAGACTTCTTCTGCGATTTTTTCACCATTGAAGTTTCAGCAAGCTCCAGGGAGCTTGAAGCCCTCTTTGATGGAGGACATGGTTTGGTGAGCCTATATTTGTTTTCTGTGATTGAATAATCATTTTTGGCTAATTGATATGCTATGAACACATTGGGACAGGTTTCAGAGGCTGTTGAGGACTTTTACAAGTGTTTTTTTCCAAAGAGAAGCTCAGGGAAGCTTATGGCCACATGTAGAAGAGGTCATGCCCGGATGAGCCATGATCCGTTTTCAGAGTTTTATTAGTCATTATTGGGGTTTTTATGTGTTCTGATCTCACTGGTACAGTCTATTTTTCCATTAGAGTTGAGCAACAGCTTTTAAAATAACTTTTGACTATTTAATCCCAGAGAGCCAAGTCCATTATGGAGGCTCAAGGAGATGTAGCCCGGAGGGGGGTGAACTCCTTTATCATGTTGTGATTGTTCTGAGTTTGATGGTTTATTTTCTACAAGTTATGTTGCTATGTTTTCTTTTAAAGAAAATATTTAACCATTTAAAAGAACAATTTCTCACAGATAAACATTTAAAGGAAGAAGCATAAAACTTAGCACATAATTTATCTGGCATATTTATACACATGAAGCAAGGTCCTGTAAAGTTTATTTTAATGAAGTAGGGGTGCTTGCATAGCATAACAAGTCAGCCTTCTATTTTCAGATCACCCAAAGCGGGAGAAAACCACATAATGGTTTTTCTTATATGTCTTTAAGAATTACATTCATTGGAAACACCAACTTCCTTTGTTTTCCAGCTGCAACTGGAAGGAGGCTCCAACCCCCTAGTTTCTTAGGCTACAACCTGAGGGAAGCTCCAACTCCTCAATTCTTTGGCTACAACCAGAAGGAGGATACAAACCCCTATGCTCTTTGGCTACAACCGGAAGGCAGATACAACCACATGTCCTTGCCCCATCCAACTACCCTGAAATATAAGTAGAATGATGGAACCACTGTCACACTATCACTGTGAGATATACTGTTGTAAACCTGCACCAAACAACTTGTAACGACCTATACCAATAACTTGTGCCAATATGTACCATACATCAATTTGTACCTCAACATGTACCATAAACAAATGCATCAAACATGCACCAAACCTGTAAAAATAACTTGTCACAATAACTTGTCCAAACAACTTATCTCATCAATCTTATCAACCAAATCATATCTAGTCACCAAGATCAATCACCAAGACAACTCTCAACCATATGCACAATATCACCAAGATGTGCATCAATCAAGCATAACACAACAACTCATAATCATCACCAAGATCAATATGTGCTTCTAATAATATACCAAGACAAGTATGTTACATCATCCATAAACCATGTGTCAACAATACTACTAACAAGTGCCTCCAACCATGTACCAAGTATGTACCAATCATGCATCAACTACTCGTCTCAACCATGTACCCAACATGTACCTCAACCAAAATCCCTCATCAATTTCATCATCCAAACTTAGTTGTAACTCTGTAACAAACCTAGTTTATATGATCACATACCTGCAAACCTTCCTTAACTTTAACAACAAGAGACTATCATTTTCATCAAATTTTACTTTAGTCTCACATGACTAGTTTTGGATTAGTCAAAAACCCTAACTTGCAATAATCATAACAATGTACATGTAATGCATAAAAGTATAAAAATAGTACAAAATGTTCTTCAGTGTCTTGTCTACAATTTATCCAGGTTTCACTTCTTGGAACCTCCCAGAAAATGGGTTATAGCAAAAATGGCATACTATGTTGAATTCTGGCTTATTCTAGAGATCGAACTTGTAGAGAATTCCCCGCATGGAATATTTGTTGTACAGATCTGAAAATAGTACATGCCATACTAAAGACTGTACTCTAACCAATACATTTGGTCTTACTTAATTTGGATCTGTTATGAATAAGTTATGCCATTTTTACCCAAAACACTTGTTTTAGACTAGTTTGAGGGCTAGCCACAAACTCTATTTTCCACGGTGTGTAACTCCCAAACTAAAATGACCCACAAGATGAAATTTTTATCATATCTATTTGGATATGTTTCCTCAACAGCCTCCAGATTTCACAGTCTGAATCATTCTATAAAAAACGTTATTGTGAAAATGTTGAGATGACCTGTAAATAACATACCTTAGAAAGCATCATCAAAATAATGTATCCTCCCTTGAATTCCAGCCTTCTTTACTTCACCCTCCCTCTGAAATTCGCCTTAGATATCCTTTGGTTACCTCAGTCACTTGTATATATTCAATATGCTCAATTTTGTTTAAAATGAGAGACTCTTGCCTCTTATTTATACTTTTATGTAGCTTCCTCAAGGGGTTACCTTCTAACCATCTTAAACCACTTTCCTTATTTTAGGGCTAACCCACTTCTAACCACTTGTCCATTTAGTAATTTCTCCATTAAATTTATTATTTAAATCATTTTTTTTGTATCCACTTTGACTTATAGTACACTCATCACTTCACTTTATTATTTAAATAATTTCTTCTTTGCAACCACTTTGACTACTTTAACCTTTTGGGGCTTCTAGATGACTCATGAGGGTTCTCCAACTTCACATGGCCATAAATATCTAACCATGAGGAGTTATGTGATGTTCCACATACCACTAGAAATGGAATGACATGTACTATCCATATAGAATATTCTTACCTTCAGGTATATTAAAACTCATACCATTATACATCAAACAAACTTGGGTCCAACTTCACATGGCCATAAATCTCTAACCGTGAGGAGTTATGTGACGTTCCATATACCACCAGAAATGGCATGATATGTATTATCCATCTAGAATAGTATTACCTTCAAATATATTAAAACTCATACCATTATACATCAAACAAACTTGGGTCCATTACCCAAACCTTTGTGCTATCAGAATTCGCTACCAAACTTTATTCAAGGGTTGACATCAATGAAAACCAACCCAAATAATAAAAAATATATCCCTTTGGCATTAATGGCAACACTTTGATGCAATACTGAATTCATATCACTCATGCTCCCCCAGTGACCATCGCTCCCCCTGGAACCATGCCTCTATGCTCTTTCTCCAAGAATTTACCTTTGCATCTGATAAATCTCTCCCCCTTTGCCATCAACAGAAAAAAGGTATCTTTTCATCTGGGATTTCTCCCCCTGACTGAACTCTTTCTGAAACTGATCTCCCAACCTGAAATTTCCTCTTTATGGTGCTTCCTTGTGTAAATCTAACACATATAAGATAAGCATTCAAAAGCATTCATTTTGGAGTAGAAATTACTCTGAGTCTCTAGCAAGGATACTCAAAGGCTTCTTGTGGAAGCGTTTTTGTAAAGATGTTTGCCACTTGTTTTTTTTTGCCCACATATTCAACTCTGATGTTCTTCTCTGCAACTTTCTCCCGTAGAAAGTGATATTTCATTGGAATGTGCTTCGTCTTGGAGTGCATCACTGGGTTCTTTGAGATGTTGATGGTGCTTGTATTATCACAATTGATTGGACTGGGCTCATCATACTCAGCCTGTATACCTGTCAAAGTTTGTTTCATCCATAAAACATGTGTACAACATCTTGCTACTACAATATACTCTGCTTCGATTGTAGATAAGGATATTGATGATTGTTTCTTGCTTAGCCAAGATACTAAACACTCACCCAAGTAGAATGTTGCTCCACTAGTGATTCATCGGTCATCAATGAAACCTGCCCAATCTGCATCTGTGTAGGCAATAAGTGATATATCCTTTCCTTTTGGATATCATAATCCAAAATCTTATGTTCCTTTCGGATATCTGAAAATCCTCTTTGCTGCTAAGACATGTGATTCCTTTGGTGATTCTTGAAATCGTGCCACATGTCCAACTGCCTGCATTACATCTGGTCTAGATATTGTCACATATAGTAAGCTACCAATCATTGCCTCTAGTCTGTAGAATTTGAATCATCATCTTTGCTCAACTTGCAATTCGTTTACATAGGAGTGGTAACTAGTTTGAAATATTCCATTCTGAACCTCTTTAGCATTTCTCTTATATACTTAGTTTGAGAAATAAAAATTCCTCAGTTGCTTTGATGTATCTGAAGAACCAGAAAGAAGGATAGTTCTCCAAGTAATGACTTTTCAAATTCATTTTGCATATCCTTTGCAAATTTTTGGTTTAACCTGTCATCATTACTTCCAAAAATAATATCAACAACATAAACTTCAATTAATAAAATATTATCTTGAGTTACCTTGATGTAGAGGTTGATGTCTGCACTTCCTTTTCTAAACCCTGCATGTTGTAGATATTTAT